>UELV01082714.1:0-20432 GCA_900490015.1 Megastigmus stigmatizans | reverse complement strand
AACAAAAAATCGGTATCACCATTCGAAAGAACAGCTCAAAATACGTCGGATATGATCTTTTTCAAATTTTTTCAAACCTTTTTTTAGTTGAAAAAAAGCCTTGAAAAAGTTGTTGAAAATTCGGGGTCTTGGTAGTTAATGGGTTAATACTGTGATCTAAATCCTTCAAGTCGTCTTTATAATTATCCAAGTTTCGTAAGGAATCTTTTTTTTCCGCACAAAGAGTGTACGCTTCGGACTTGGAAGTTCGACAAAACCTACAATAAAACAAATCATCACCTAAAATTGCAATTACAATAAAATAAACTTTGTGTGTTTTGCCACTTACAGTTATGGTGATTCCTTCTTCAAATAAATCCTGCATTTGTTTAACAAAATCTTTAAAACATTTATGATTTTTAAAAGTTTTTTTATCAGCAAAAAAATAAATTTTCTAGAAAAATATTTTTTCTCTCTCTCTTTGACCTCTATATATTGTACTTTTCACGCTTTTGTAAATATACCTTTTCTTCGCGAAATCGAAATAGGCATTTATAATATAATATTACTTTGGTTTTCTAATAAAATAGACACGCAGAGTAATACATTTAATATTTCATTTAACTTTAAATTTTAGTCTCATACAAATTAGTTGAAATATGTTTTAATATATATTCATTAACTATTAAGTATTCTTATCACTTATAAAAACAGCACGAATCATTTATATTAAATGCAAACGTACGTTAATCGTTAAGAACTAGAGCTTCATAACAAATGTATTCGTTCTTAATATAAGTGATATTCATTAACCCATTAACACCCAAGTGGACACTTTTTTCACCAGTTTTTCAGAGCTCTCTAGTTGAGGTAAATTTGGTAAAAAATCTAATCAAAAAAAAAAAAATTTTTTTTTCGGTGTTTTTTACACTTAAACTTTATTTTTGAGTAATAAAAAATTATTTTTTTTATATTTTGAATCTCACTATTCGAAAGATGGATGAAAAATCTCATGTGTTCAAAAATTTTTTAGGCCCAAGTTTACCCCATCTAGAGAGCTCTGAAAAACTGGTGAAAAAAATGTCCACTTGGATGTTAATGGGTTAATTGTAGAGTTAATGAACCGTTAATTTATTGCAAGACATTTTTTTTCTCAGTGCATTAAACAATTAAATTACTCGGACCCTTTTCGGATTAAAAACTGTGGATTGAATTAGATACATGTTTTAAAACAAAACCAAGATTATTTACTACGGACCTGCTCCAGGATTTTTAAAAATTTAATATGAAAACTCCAGCTCTAATAATGTAGAGGGTATAAAATCGATAAGGATAGCTGTACATATATGAAGGTTAAATTTTACGATGAAAAAAAGTGTTGAAATTAATGCTAAAAGCTCTGACTTTGTACTAAAAGATTGTTTATACACTGCTTTTACATAAAAATGGAATCCACGGATTAAGCAGTACTATTTTCAACAGACAATCCTTTGAAAAACGTTTTCTTTTAATCCTCATCAATTTGTATAAGTGCAAATCCAGAGAAGAAAATAAGAGAGAATATAGAAGAAAATAAAAGAACTCGTTAGTAAAGGCGAGAAGGCGAAAATTAAAATAATAATAGGAACAACAATCGCACCACGGGGCTCTAAAGGGAATCGAAGAACAAATGTTGATGTAAACTTTTTTTGCTAAAAAAATTTATCGACAGCAAGCAAAAATTTCTAAAAATAGTCCTTTACTTGTATTGCTTTAGTATAGTATCCAGGTCAATACACTAAAAGAAAATGTCTTGTAAAAAAGTGTTATATTCTTTTTACGAATAGGTAGTGACATGTTATTTTGAAGAACTATTTGCTTTTAGAATATAGTGATCTGCGAGAAAAATGAACATAAAGCTCTAGTTTTAACATATGGAATTACTTTTTCGTAAACTCGTCCACTGCCATTGTGATATATTGTTATATGGAATTATGGATAGTGTGTGTGGCTATGAAATATGAAACAATTTTAAACAAAGTTTTTAATACAACTAATTTACGCTTGAGTCGGATGAATTGTACTAACTTGTTCCCAGTACTAATGATACATTACACGCCAAAGTTGTAATGGTGTTACAAAGTTCAAATTACTTGTCGCTCGAGCGCAAACCTTTAAAGTAAACTCGTACATCTTCATCGACGATTATATAAAATCCAAACTTTCACTAGGTTAAATGCAAATGCAAATTGCGCCGAGATTAGCACAAATACTGTGCCTGTATTATATATAAAATAATTCATATTTCATTGCACGCAACTCTTTTCAGCATGGAAGGATCGTTTTAATTTTTAAACATGGAATTGAAAAGTTGTGGCCGATTTGTATTAAAATTATTAAAGGTTATCGGTGATAACTTCAAATGTGCATTTACTAAATTGTGACACAAAAATGGATAATAATTACCAATTACGTTGATCGATTATTTAATGACCTAGTGGTTTAACTCGATGGCCATATACAAATGCAAAAATTAATTACCTTCCGCAAGTACTTGGTACTAATATCTTTAAGCTATCATTAATGTTTCATCTTCCTTCATATTTAAGGAAGTTTGGCAGATTTTGCGAAAATGTCACAAAATTCTAAAAATTTAATATGTTATTTATACTATAATATATTGTTTATAGTATAGTATAAAGAAACTATTCCATGATTAATTCAGATTAATTTACCGTTTCATTGTTGAACAAATCAAAGCGAGGTAAAAGAAATTTAACACGTACTCTTACGGAGCGCAAAGGTTTCATATACATAAAAAGCCACGTAACTTTTTTCCGTATCAAACCTTTGTGCCGCTTGGCGCCCCATAAGAGTATTGCGAGTTAAATTTCTTTTATTACACTTTGATTTGCTCAACAATGAAACAGCAAATAAATCTGAAAAAAATCATGGACTAGTACTTTTATGTTGGAAATATCCGCTAAACATCCTTAAGAAATAGAAGGTTAACTAAACCAAATTATTTTCCATATAATACTTACAAGTATAGGAAACAAACATATAGCTTCATTGAAATTTTTCAACCGCTTCGATTCGCTTATTCAAGTCCTGTTGCGTCATCATCAACCCCACCAATAATCGGCAAGCACAAAAGAAACGAGAAAAAGTCCCATTAAATCGCAGTAGGCGAACGCACTTGTATACATAAAAAGCAAGGAAACATAACCTTTGAGTGAAAGTCAAAGATCGCGACTCAGCCAACACACAAGCAATTTCCCCTCTGATTTTTTTTGCATCTGACCAGGAAAACCCGTCTACGCTCAACTTGGCAAAGGTGCTCTAACGCACGCCCGTACACACACACAAACACACCCCCACACAGGCACAATTCCTCGTAAATCTAGAGAGCTTGAGTGTGTTGCGCTATAGCAACAGTCGTGCAGCGTGTGTAACGCAAAATCAATACACCCTCGTACATCCCTGTATATACACGTACGCATCCCACACATGGACTCGCGCGCGCGCGCACACACACACACACACACACACACACACCCACACGGACAACCAATCGTGTGGACTGTCGGCGAGTGGCGAGCGATGAGTGCGGGGAGAAAGCACGAGGCGAAAAACACACGCGAGAGCATCTGTTTGAGCGTGTGGGTGAGACGCCCGCGCGTGCAGCCCGTTCAGCACAGGCGGCACGACCCCCGCCCAATGTAGACGTATATGTTTAGGAGCGTTGCCGTGGACCAGTGGGCGATGGTTAATTTTCCAGGGTAATGGAATATCTTTAGCCGTCGTAAACAGGGCGCGTGGGATTGGAGCAAAATGCGGCATAATGGAAATCACGGTGTCGCTCAGCCGTTGTCTCCTGGGATGCATCATCGATATAATCGCTCTCGAGCTTTTCTTTGACCAAACTCTCTCTTTCTCTCTCACTCTCTGACTTTCAGTATCACTCACTCTCTCTATGTCTCCTTCTCTCTAGAGATATATATTTATAGGTATATAGAGCATTTGCGTGTTGTGTATACATGTGGCCGTTTGATATAAGACTGATGTATGTACAGGCCCGAGGTTCCGCTTCAATTTGTAAATAGCCAATGCTTATACAGTTAAATGAGATTTTGCGTTTATGCGGTATTGATAATTTAACGCGACGCAGTTCTTTACATGCCATAGTAGCTGACATCGCGGGTTCCTTGTTTTCTTCGTTTGATTTCGCTTCCGTTGTACTTTCGCCTCTTTGCCATCCCCAGTTTTGCATTGTTTCCGGATAACAGAAAAACGAATTACTCACTGTGTACATTGGCTTTTATAATGGTATTATTATATTATAATATATCGTGTGTAATTATTAATCGCTCCGAAAAGAACTTAAAAAATGCAGCAGTTGAGTATTCTTTATTCTCACGTATACTTATACAGCTTCGCGAAGTATTTAATGTGGTTAGTATTAATTTAACGACGACGCAAAACTTCTTATTGGTAGCTACGAAGTGACTAACACCGATCGTTTTGATTCAAGTGCCGCGGCGATTCGCTATAAAACCATTAAAAGAAGTTTTAGAAAGTCACCTGACCATAGATTTTTTCGCATTCAACGTGCTTAAAACACGTAATTTATATTATTTCGCTTCGTCTTCTTTGGTATTGCAGTCAGAGAAGGATAGTCAATTTTTACGACAACGCAAGCGTGTCTTCCTGGCTCGAGGTAAACGTAAATTCGAGGAAGTGGTAATACCACGTAAGATTACAAATTAAATTATAGAAAATTGATGCTGTTTACCGATGAACTTATTTAGTTGCTTTTTTACAGTTTAAGTACACCGCCAAGTTTCTTTCATTAAAAAAAAAACGCGGAGACGGAAGGTCGTTGCTTTTCTCTCCCTCTCTCGTCTGCGCAGTGGCAACGCGGCAGCTTGACACGATTTAGTCAAACCTCTGAAATCGCGTGTGGCGTCGAGTAATTTATAAATTCCTCCATTTTTAAAATCAGTTCACAGGCTTCGGTGTACATATTGTATATATCTGTAAAGTGAGAGGATGGGGGGTGGAGGGGAGGGAAGGAGAAAAATTGTATCGATTTTCGCTAAAATCGGTCTCGCGGTAAAACTGGAACAAAGGCTGATTAAAAAGCAATCATCGTGTTAGCCTGAATAATCATGTTGTCTCATACTTTTACGGTGTTTGCTATACCATAAAATTAGCGTATTCAAATATGCATAAAGTTGATTAAATGATGCTACCGCATATAACAACGATTTGTTTTTCTTATAATTCATTACGTTATGGCCGTCATAAATGAAGCCATAGAACTTCATTAAAGAAAAGGATAAAATCAACTCCTTGTTTCAATAATGATCACTCACAGTTGACATTATAACAGTAACTAACTCCAGGAAAATTTTTTATGTATGTTATAAAAGGAGTACTATTTATGACGAAACTATTTGTAGAATGTTTTTGTATAAGCAACTTTTTTCTGTCGATAATGAAAATATTTGTCATAATTAAAGGATACTGAAGAAGAACGCTCATTATTATCTATTATGTAATTAAAAAACTACTTTTTTAATTTTAAATTCAATATAAAAATTTGATTATAGTATAATTTTATGGAAATTATACATTTAGAGTGCACGCAGTGTAGCCTCATTAATCTTTTTAATTAATCTCACAATGTAGTTTTCGATAGGTAGTATTAATAAGGTTCAACGAATATCAATAAAAGACAAAGCTATATAATTACGAGGGAAGTGTAGGCAGTGAAACTGCGGAGCAGCGAGTAAAAAAGCAATCCTTAAAAATACCTCTTAAAAAAATTAAAACCGCAGCCCAACCGATGAAAAGCTTATTAATCACCCCGTCATCATTTATTAATTTCAGTAACCCATTAAATCAGTATAAGAAGCCTTTAACCATCCTGTTTTTTGCGAATACTCGCGGCTGTTTCTACGAACAACTGCATTTTCGACCTATGCGCATGCTGTACAAAGCTCACGTGCAACCTATTGTGCGAAACGCACATTATACCTCGCGCGCACAGCTGCACACATAAATTTTATCGGCCATATTGTACATTCGCAAAGCCTATACATTGCATATACCATTAACGCGATTGTCTGAAAACGTTTGTGCCTCGATCGGCGACAATAAAAAGTGCAGCAATTAATATTTCGCAACCAGCAGCTGACTGGGTATATTATAAACTCGATGATAAAAACAAAAATCGATGCTCGCGCAAATCCACGTGAAGCCTATACCTCTTATGCTGCCAACTGATGCGGACACACACGAGGGGGCAGGATGCAAGCGTACGAGGCGCGCGAAATCACCTCGCCAAACTCCATATAATTAGCCGAAAATTACGGCATATTTAACTGGTCGAGCCGCGTACGGTAACGCCGCCAACTTTCCTTTCCGACCAATCATACCGCACGTCTGCACGTATATGCAAACTTCTAGAGAAACCTATATGTATATTCGCGGATCTCGAAGGAAAGTTTGCACGTATTGAAAAAATTGCGCGTCGTGTACACGCTTATGCGCACACACACACAAACACATATCCGCGATGTAAGTCCTGCGAGTCATGCGGTGAACGTAGTACAGTCCAATTTAAAAATGTTGAAAAGAATAATGGCAGTTGTTCGGAAGAGTCTTTAAAAGTATTTCAACCGAATGTGTATATACACATGTTGCGGTAGATGCAGCATTTGTAATAAGTATATTTATGTTATTGTAACGAATATCTAATGAAACGTTGAAATCGGATTTACGCGAGAGTTTCTGCTGCTGCTGTTTTTCTATAGTTACCAGACGACTGATTTTCGACGCATTGAGTCGCGATTGATAAATGAGGAGATACGGCAAATTACTAAAAAATCTTACGACAATATGTGAATGAAAGCTTTTTGTGAGATTTACTTTGATACTTATAACATTATCTATTAAATACTTACCAGTGTTTAAATATGATAGAAATGAACATAGGTATAGGTACAGGGCTCAGTTAAAAATCATTCAATTCGTTTTTAAAATTTTATTCAATACGAATACAAATAAATGTCGCTTTGACAAATGATTAAAAATGTTTTGAATTTTATTGCAATAAAGAAATTTATAAAGACGCATTTGCATACTCGCTGATCAATGCTGTTGACAAATTGCATTTATCTTAAAAGCCACCTTTTCAACACAGTCTTTTCGCTTCTTAATCGGTATCTTATCTCATTCTAGTTTAACCGCCAACGTATACAATTGTCAAATGAACTTGACAATGCTAGTGTTCCATTAGCAACCTTAGCCTTCATCCATCGCTAAAAAGCCAAACTTTTCATCCTACCTGTACAGTATCAGCCTGTGCGGGAATAAAATCAGAAAATCCAAGAGCTGCGGAGAGAAATGGAGCGCAGTCAGACAAGTCCGCGGCAAAGAAAAGAAATAAACAAAATCCAAAAAACAGGCCTCTTGCACACGGCAGCTGCCGAGGAAGCAGCGTCGACGCAATCGATTATTATTCAATCATATCTGGAGGCTGGCGCGGATCCTGTATATATACGCAGGGGGGTTTCCCCCTTTTTCAGCGAGTTATGTATTAAATGCGTACATCGAGATCGCCGGTGTGGGCTGCACCGCACTGGGCCTTTCTCTTTTTACCGCGAGTGACGGTAGGATAAGAGCCGGTGGCCGGCCACTTTCACGCCCTTTGCGCGGCCGACGGTCAGTGGGTTGCAATCCCGCAGCAGTGCCTCGCTCCTCTGCGTGTGTATTTGCGGCATTTGCGCGCGTGCAGTGTTTCCTCTTGATCGGCGCTCCTTTTTCTCTTCTTTCCCATTCGACGGAAGACGGGGAGCGGAGTTTAGCCGATTTTAGCTGTCAAGGGTTAGCGGGAGAGGCTTGGCCGCGGCCTTGTTATCGCCCGGAAGAGGAAGCGAGCCGATAAGGAGGAGGATCTGCTGAGGTTGCCTGTCGCGTTGTCGTCGAGCGGATTCGAGGGGTCACTGCCGCCATTGCCCTTGCGGGGAAACTTGCTGAGAGGAACGCTGACTTGTATTATATAGGATATTACTTAATTTTACCCTTGTAACTATTGCTGGCGAGTGCTGTAAGTTGAACATTTTTTTTCGTGCATTAAAAATCATTGATGTGTTGAGAGATGGACCCATTTAATTTTGATTTTATAATCGACAGAACTGGAGAAGCTTACAGTAGTCTGCAATTAGATATAGTAGAGGATTTTCAACCAGATGATCACAGCTGACACCTGCAAGTATACTTATCTATTACCGCGTATACTTATACTAATGGTCCAATCAACGAATTTCCGTATTTTTGAAGGAAATGCTGAATTATTTCATTTGACAAATCAATAATTTAAGCATATAATATTGATTTTTAGAATGAAGTATTTATTGAACATAATAGTTTTGCATTATTCTTATAGCTTTATTTTCAATATCTATATTTAAATATTTTCATTTAAAACTATCTCTCCTTTTGATACTTTATGCATCATAAATGATTCACAGAATATTTCAAAGGTATAGAAATATTTGAATAATAAAAAAGATGCTTTTAGGAAAAGAGAAATTAAAAGGAAAAATAATGCTTCCCGAAGGTCTAATCATTTATTCACTTGTTGTACGTATTTATTAAAAAATTTTATCCTCATACAAAAATTAATATTTATTCAACAAATATTGTTCACTGTTTTTATTTACCAGACGTTGCATTTTATAGTATAGTTGATCAACATCAATGGCTTGAATTCTATATAGGTCATACAAACTTTACTGCAGTATACAAAAACTGTTTTTAAATAAATATTCAAAAAATTGTTATCCTTTAATTCGAAACTAAATAAATGAGCTTACATAGGGTTATCTTTTCTTTTTTTTTATTAAACCGCAGTGTATCCTGTGAAACATTTTCATTAAAACAAAATTTTTCAATTTCATTTCAAACTCATACTTATTTTTCTGTTTACTTTAAGTATATATACGACCGAGAAAACAGCGTCGAAAATTCACAAATATACGAATTCCGTTAATTTAAAAATGTTTCCTCAGTGAACCAGTGAAGGGACTGTACATATAGAGGAGGGAAAGTGACGCCGGTAATATAACACCCACATTCGAGACTGGCTTGGATATACATGTGCATCATATAGATATAGAGAGCCAAGGGGAGAAAGAGAAAAAGACGACGGATGCTAGCTAGCGATGACGCACAGAAAAGTTGAGTTTCGGTATTGTGCGGCTTTCGTTGGGTGTCTCGTTTTGCTGGATCTTAGCGCCGGTTACACGAGTGCCCAGGACGTGAGCACTAATGAAGGTGAGATACAGTGATAAATATTAAATGTGGGAGTTTATTCGAGAGAGAGAGAGAGAGAGAGAGAGAGAGAGAGAAAGAGCAGCTTTTTTCTGCTTCCCATAATCTTGGATGCCGTCCAGATATATATTATGTGTTACGGCGAAAGCTTCGCGGCAAGACTGAAAGACTGCAGTGTAATGCGATCGTTAAAAAGGCAGCTTCTTACAGATGCGCGCGTTACGTAAATATTAAAGCGAAAACTCGCTTCTTTATACTTACTTTTCCATAATTAATACGGATTCGCGAGAAGCAATTCATTTATACGGAAATGTTTCTTTTTATCGCTAAGTATTTTATTGAAATTGTTTAATTGGGTACTGATGTAATTGGAATTGATACATCGTTCGTTAGAGCTTTAAAATTATTCTAAACGGATGATTAAAATTGATAGAAGCTTCGTTAATTGGTTAATTATAATTGGATGGATGAATAGGTGGTTATATATAAATATAAGAACTTTCAAGCGAAGTATTTATATTTAATAAAGATCGGTGAAGAGTTTATCGGAAATCAAAGCAGTTTTACATTTTTCGAAAAAAATAAATAGAAGATCAAGATACCGAAAAACGTGTTTTTTCGCCAAACTGTATTATAAACGGTTACCTACTCGTTTGTAAATACCTATGCATAACCTTAAAATGGTCATTAAGTATTCTAAAGCTATACTCTTAAAATTGTTCGTAAAACTTGTACATAACTAATGTCTTCCATTAAAACGACTATACCTTCGTCAATTTCTTCAATAATGTATCGGGACGCAAGATAATTCCTCGCGGCGTACATTTCTCGTATATTATAAAGAGTCTCCACAGCAACTGAACTCTTGACGTTGCACGAAAGACCCGTTCGCTTATCAACATCGCCTGTCTCTTTCTCGACGCTAGGCAGATATCCGCGAATGAGAAAAAATTCTAATCTGCCAGAGAAACGTATAGGTACATGCCGTCCATTCATAAAACTCGCGCCAGCTCAGCAGCTATATTTAACGCCCAGGAGACGATCGATGCGACCTCGGCAAAGTTTAATCTCTCATGAATATTTTTCCGCTCAGCTCCTTATAGACGCGGCGCGCACTTGTTAATGCGCATTGCCATCCTCGGCTCTTTTCTCTCTCTCTCTCTCTATTTCTCTCTCTCTTGACGCAAATTTTAAATGATGCACTTCAGAATGCGTTGCGTAACTTGCGCAAGTTTTACAAAAGTCTATGTTTAGAAGTAGAAAAGATTTCTGTTTTATACCCTTTGTTCGCGAAACTCTTGATTTGCTGCGCCAATAAACATTCGTTCCTGAATCATTCGTGTTGATATGACGCTTTTTCTGCTTGTTTATTGCTCAAACTTTTATTTTTCATCCAATTTGTAAAGAATTATGCGACAAAAGTGGGTCATTAACATTGCGTGAAATTGTTACTTTTTTAGTCTGTTATTGCTGTAATTATAATTTTGATCGTAAACAATTTTTTTTAAATTTGTTCTTGTTTCAAATAGTCACCAATACAAATTATATTAAATGCATATATTTGTAAAGTCATATATCATTTACTCTTTAAGTCACTCTTCTTACGCGTAATTAATCACTTGACTTGAACTTCAAAAGTCAACTCGATTGGCAAAAGGCAACTACAAAAATATCATTTATCTTATCTATTATCTAAGATATAAAAGATTATACAACTAGTCCAAAACGTAGGGCAATAAATAAAAAGTTTTCTTATTGGCTCGAAAGGATCATTATCCATCAATAATTATAAAAGATTATAATTATTTAATACGAATAACATTTGAAAATTGCAATAATGATTGTTCTTACTGATTCGCGAAAACGAAGGCTCAGACAATGTTTACCGATGCGATGATTTAGATTCCATTTGTTCTTGTAACAAAGTTTAGCTGTTTTAAATGTTGACTTTAAGATTCATTCGTTCGTATTTACCAGAAAAGTTCTATGTTTTTGGTTATTGATAGATACCGAGGTAGGATACGATAGGCTTAAAAAAAAAACTGAGATGCGTTTCAACACACAGATCGTTAACAATTGGCTTTCGTTTTCTCACGCAGTACGTACGACCTACAAATAGATGAAAAACCTTTAGCATGAAATCCCGATCGAGTAGAGAAGTCATAAATAAGCATTTATTACAGCTCATTAGGCTCGCAAATACCCCTTTATCTAAGCAGCATTTAATGGGGGAATCGGTTATATAAAGCATTTATTGTTGGGGGAAATAATGGGTGTATAGGTTGGGAGAGGCTTTTCTTGGCTCTCCTCGGTCCGCTGCGTCGAAACGCGAGTAAATTTACACGCTGTCGTAAACTTCTCGAATGCCCCGAGATGCATACACTCGTATACACAATATGGCATGCATACTCATAAAGACACTTGGGAATTCATCCGAGACGCGCGGGCATGAGGCTCACACACACACACACACACACTATACATCGCTGTTGTACACGAAACGACAGATTGGTTTTTTTATCACTCTCGCGGTACGTGAGTGTAACGTAAATGTTGCACGGAACTATATGCAATACGTTTTCATTTTCTCCCCCGGGTTTGTCGAAAATTTGATTTTAAAAATACTATCGAGGATATTGACTGCAGCAGCGGTGCAGGGAAAAAACTTTCAACCGATGAAGCCAAAATCAATTTCGGACTCAATTTCGTGGCTGCAGTACGGTACGCATTGAAAAGTTTCCGTTGTTTGGCCACACTTGCTTATACATGCTTTTTAACCCGATCTGAATCTCAGCTGTTTGGATATCGGGTTGAAAGTCTGTTTTGTATCTCCGGTAGCAATTACGGGAGTCTTGACCCAGGTCAGCTACTCGACTGCACTTGCCGACCCAGCGACGATTAAAATACGCCGAATAATCGGTTTGTTTGATCCCGCGTTAATTCCTCACTACATATAGCCGCGGATTATCCTAACCTTACCATTTCCATCCGTCCAATAACTAATTAAATAATAGAACCTAACCGCGGCTTTTATTTTTATCTATGTCGATCGATTATTCCCTAATACTTATACTGCTTCGATATTCGCAGCTATAAAAGTTTGCAAATACATGCGAGTGAGATCGTAATTTTGTTTTTCCTCGGTAACAAAGAAATAGAGTAGTAAAAAAGAATGGGGCAACTTTGGGCGTATGTATGTATAAGTAGCTGAGGCGCCGCGTCGGGCTGGTGTATATGGAACTGAAAAAGGATCCAGGAGAGGAAAAACATTTCGAAGCTGAATCATTGGCGGGCGCATATAGGCGGATATATACTCGCGATGTATAAAGCATGGCAACGCTCGATAATTGAAGCGCTTTCGTTTTTGCGAACGGCTGGTGCAATTTAGCAGCGGACCCGCGCGGCGCCCCGAGCCCCGAATAATATAGGCGCTCGCGCGCGCGCGCGCACTATGCACAAAATAATCTGCACATGTCCGGTGGCCGGGAAAATCTCGCCTCTCCACGTATTATACACTCTGCACTCTCACACTGACACTCGCACACTCACAGCTGGCAGTACAGGCCGCGAGAAAGCTAAGCACCGCACGGGCGCGTGTGCATCAGTGTCGGCGGAGCGGCGCAAGCGCTGCACGAGTTTCGCTCGACAACGGATATTCTCCCTCTCTCTCTCTCTCTCTCTCTCTCCCTCTTGGTCGCTTTGTCGACGTCAAGTGACGTCACTCTCGGGACGCGTGCATTGCAGCATCGACGCTTATGCCACGTACATATGCATGCACCGACGCACTCGGACATGCATAAAAAGAGACTGTCTCTCTCTCTCTCGTTTCTCTCTCGAGATGTGCCGGCCATATATATAAAGCGCACTTGCTTAGATGCGGTGTGTGAGTATATCCTCGAGGAATCGTGTATATTTCGGGAAAATCGTGAGGAATGACCGCACGGTTCGGAGAGCGAGCCGAGCTTTTCTCTTCTGCTGCAGCGGGCAAGGCTCCAACGAGCCTCGTCGTTGCTTTTCTCTCATATCTACGTGAGACTTGGCGGGAGACGGCCAGAGAGACAGCCAGAGAGAGGAAGAGAGAGAGAGAGAGATAAACTTGTGGATCGAAGGAGAGGAAGGGCAGGAAATGAAAATAAAAACTGGAGCTGATGTATATATAGAGTGCGAAATCTTTTTATTATATATATGTATTTAAAATGTGCAGGAGGATTAGGAAACTAGCGAAATATTTAGTTATATTACGCGGTTCGATGTATGAATCAGTGTCTTACCGGATCGATGGAAAGTAAAAAGTTGAATGGAAATGGCTAGGAAGACAAGTGAAAGACTAGGGAAATACGAAATGTAATTGGACTATCGTTTGCTGCTGTATTTTAGAGTAATTCGTTTAAAATGCAAATGTTTTAGGGAATGTAGAATTAGTGCGTGATTTTGACAAACGACTGTACATCTGGCTAGTATATAAAAGTGTATACTTATTGCGCAACTATTCGACAATTTATTGTTATGCCAACAATATACGAACAATGTTCAAAAAAAGTTGAATTGTGCATATAATTAAGACTGCAGAAATGTTGCTTACGTGGGCCTCGTAAAAATCCCGTACAGGCAAGATGCAAACCCAATAATTTTAAGCAGATTACTTAAACCGCATTACATAATGACAATAACACAAAATCTGCCAGTCTAATTACATTTGAAAATGCTTTAGAACAATGGACATATATCTTCTACAATTTTATTAAGTGTGCAGTTCATTAAGGAAATCATCAATCGTATATTATATGATATAATCTGCTTTGAAGTTTCTTTCGTTGCTTGATGAGTTTGCTTATATACCTATTATTATTATATTATTATATATATAGATACAGATTACAGAAATATTTTGACTTGAAATAAATATAAAGTATAAAGTTTGTATCGATCAAATTAGATTTATTGCGATAAAAATTCAGGTCTATACACTGTTTCTCTTACTTTATCAATAATAAGGATTTTATGTAATTCAAAGGCAACGTCATAAAACAAATCAATGATACAAGATAATAATCCGCATAATTATTGTAAAGTAGTAAATATAGAAAAAGTAGTTGTAAAGTTAAAATAATAAGAAAATTGACCACTGCTAAGTATACTTAAAATTACAAACTAGATCAAAGATAAGCTATAGTTGCGACTGAGCATTATTATGCGAATTCACCATGATTATATAACAAATCGTCGCGTGTATTCAAAGGAGTAAATTGCATTATCACCATCGATTATCAAAGTGAATTATCAACTTTACTGTTGCAACAATAAAATAGACTACTGGAAGTTTAGAATTTGCTAGAAAATTAGAAATTTCGAAATCACCGGTTTCTTTTCTTCATTCAAACATTTTGCAATTTATGTCGAAAATACTGCGTTACTTATTTCCTTAGTGCACAAACATATAGATTTCTATAGTAAGTGGAAGTTGTCGAATGAGAGTTTCAGATTTTATCAGCGCCAAAACTTTAACAGTA
Source organism: Megastigmus stigmatizans (assembly GCA_900490015.1). Lineage (NCBI taxonomy): Eukaryota > Metazoa > Arthropoda > Insecta > Hymenoptera > Megastigmidae > Megastigmus > Megastigmus stigmatizans. The sequence goes on along the minus strand of UELV01082714.1, from coordinate 5,622 downwards.
ATCAACTGAATAAGTATACCTAGTTACATCTCAGCTGTGCAGTGTTTCTCTAAATCAATAAATTTCATCTCGGCAGCATTTGAAGACATGCATATAACAATAATACCTCCTATAAGTAATACGTTTTTCAGAAAGCAGTCGTAAAAATGTTAGACAAATTATGGTTTTCAATTATTAAATTTTCTATTTTCCCCGTTATATCTAGTGGTCCATAAAAAGCATAATTTATTCATAATACGCAAAAAACCTTGAGCAAATACTTGCGACGCTCGAATTGCATACTTAATGTAATTTAGTGAAGGCGGAAAGCAGAGAAGAGAGGGACATGTATATAATATGGATAGAGATAGAGGATAGTGAGAGAGAGAGAGAGAGAGAGAGAGAGAAGAGAGAAAAATAAGAAGGAATAGACGAGTGGCTCTCTGGCGCGTTTTGTCTATAAATAAGCCCCTGGAAACAACGCGGGAGAGTGTTTTGCCACTTTCCTAGCGAGTCTCTTGCCCCGACGCGATCTTTCTAGCTGGCTTCCTTCTGGTCGTTATGTTCTTTTCTCCTCTCTCTCTCATTTTCTTTTTTTGCCTATTTTCCAGTGATACATTGAGAGCAGCACTGGATATTATATGTATGGTTTATTTTTAGTAACAAGAGAGAGAGACGAGTCCGGCTCTTGAAATCCCTGATTTTTTCCCTGTGATTCTCGCTCTTTAGGTCAGTTGGGTTTTACGCTTCCCAGCTATTTTCGCTGCAATTACTTTCTCTTCGGGATCGGGTAGAGGATTTATTATTCGCTCTCTTGTACTTATGTAGGTACTGCACATGGGGATGCTATTTTCATTTGAGCGCGAGCGAGCGAATAGGAAAAAGTGTAGCTTGAGTTACTTCCGACGCGGTCTGCACCTGAGTCTCTGCAGTAGAAACGAAATCAAATACCTACATAAGAGGAGTATTTTCACGAATCCAATTACGTATTAATCGTGTATTCGTATTGTGCGGTATAACTCACGGATACAAATGATATAATATAGGTATATGCATTCCAAATAGAAATGGTTAGTAGTGAGATTTCTTTGCATGTGCTTACAAACTGCTCTTTTCGAAAAATCTCGCATATATCCTTTGCACGAAAACAAGAAAGCTGCAAGAAAGGCTATTTATACCTGCAGTAAAATAAAGGGACAAAGTATATAAGCTTCTCGGAGATTAGAAAAAAATAAAAATATAAATCATCGGATGGGTTTACGAGGACCTAGAGTTAAAGAGCTTATTATATACAGTTATTCTAGGACGGGTAACTTAACAATCCATACATACACGTATAGGTGCAATCTACAGCAGCTTTACTTTACGACTATACACACCTTTTGCTTTTTATTCAATGTCACAATAAAAACTCAACAGTGCGGTTGCAATTATAAAAACAACTTGTGCCCCAGTCGAGTATAAAATATAAACATATTCTCTACTCGGACTTCCTGCTTTCAGTATCATTAATAATATATTTATATTTATTAATACTGATTTATGGATATACAATGGTTTCGCTATGAAATATTGCTAATGTTATATGCTTTATAGCTCCCTTCAATTATGCATATATCAATTGCATTTCAATACTTGGACGTATTTATTACTGCTGCTTTTTTTTCTGCTCGCGATAAATTATTCTTTTTCAATTGTATAAGTAAGCCTTTTAACTACATTGTGAAAGTTACATTAACTAAAGATGCAAATGTTTATGTAATATATGTTGACGATCAGCTATTCTATGGTAAAACACCGATTGGCCTTGATGCGGATTACGATTATACGCTTAATATTTAGCACGGCTGAAATTCAAATGTAGTATATAATGTAGATAGATAGATGGATGGATAGGTTCTGACGTGAAAATTTGTTTTATTATCGAGTGCATTCGAGTCTAATTTGTTGACTATAGCAAAACAGTTCGCGATTTGCATCTAATTTGCATTGAGTTTATCGACCACGCAGAGCAAACATGCAACGTATTATACCGGGCGAATGATTTCCCTCCTCTGAAAATCTCGGCGTGTGGTTTTGAATGAAACGCCAGCCATCGGTAGAGCGCGATAAATATATATTAACCAGTATACATATTGAATGGTGAAAAGATTAAAGTGCGTGCGAGAGGTAAAAAATCGCCGTCGAGCGTTCTATTAACAAAACAGCTGCTGCTGCTGCTGCTGCCGCGACGATCGTATTAACATTCATATTCATAGCCACGTATATGATAGATATTCAAAGCGACTGCAGCGATGCTAAGAAGTGCTAACGAATACATGAATTCATGCTATTGTGTTCGCAGACCTATAGGAAATAAATGCAGTTAATCGTTTCTCTTAGACGATCGGAATACTTTATCGAACAGTGAATTTCCGTTCCATTCATCATGGACATTCATTCATGCTACACACTTCCGATAATGTATTATTTCCTTGAAAGTCAATAACTTGCACAATTAATACAATACGTGTGTATGGTATACGTAGGCGCGTTCGGGCGCGTTGATGCGCCTTTATCATTAAATGTACATTGGGTTTATGCTGGAAAGTGATTAGAGAATGCGTCTATCGCTGGCGAGTCTTGTATTTATAACTTATCTGGCCTTACATGTACAGTAACCAGATTACATATAATATATACCTATAACCTCTGTTTAATTATTCAAATGCACGTAGAGGAACGAATAGAATTTTGTCCGACTATTCTGAGCTGACATTCGCGATTAGTTTGACAATTGTTGGAAATTATCAAATGTTGGCGTGTAAACCATTGTTAATTAGCTGTATATGTATATGTATAGGTAAAAATTGTACAAGTTGTATATTATTTGATATATTACGTATTTGAGCTTTGTTCAAGTGGCTTTGAAGGCCTGTATACTTAATTATTGCTGCAGCCGCGTGTATATATAGCTGCATTGTTAAGCTGTTGATTGTAACGAAGTTGCTATAGATTCTGACTTAAAATATAAACTACACATTTATTATTAATATTATTCAATGTAAAAGTTAAAAGCTCCACACACAGTTTACTTTAATTCCCTCGAGATTAATCGCGCAGCAGGTAATAGAAAGTTCCGATCACGTTTTGACTCGCTCTAAAGTATACAGATCAACATTCGCTCTGGCAGGCGCGCCAAGTTTTGATTCACAAGCGGAGTAAGCTCAAGTCGAGGAGTCAAGAATGTATAACGTTTCAAAATACACTGCATATAGGTATACATAAGCTACAACGTGTCTCGTTATGACTCATTTGCCATCGGCAGCTGAGCAGCTCTTCGTCTCACTCATATATATATACGAATACGCCTGCGCATACCGACGAATCCCGCCAACGTACATAACACATCCCAAAATCCGTTGATAAATTTGAAAACGAAGTATATATATATATAGGAAGAGCAGCGCAGAACAGCGGAAAAGGAGCTGCGCCGTAACGCGTACTTTGCTCGACTAAGTCTCTTGGTATCTTCCGGCGAGCTGCAGCTGCAGTTATTGTAGAAAGCTTCTTCAGCGATAAAAGAAGAAGAACTAGGAGAAGGAGTAGGAGTAGGAGTGGGGATAGAAGCGCAATAAAACTGTATACACCGCGTTCTTGGACGAGTGTTTCCCTGCGTCATTCGACAAGTTGCCGCCCCGGCTATACATCCGCGAGGCACCAACCATCGTCTGACCTAAATACACCGAGAGCCAGGCAGCACCAGCAGCGGCTTAAGCTCGAAACTCTATTTCGTATAATCGCGAGCCTCTCTCTCTCTGCGCGCTGCAGTCTCTCTCTCTCTAGCTATCTATTGGGCGCGCGCGAGCGGAATTACACGGATCCGGGGAATCTCTCGATGCGATTCGCCGTCTATGGAGGAGCTTAAACCTCTATATACCTATATAAGTACATGTGCTTGTACGGCGCAATGACAGTTCTTGGGCGGTGCAGAGTTTTCTTTTTTCGGGATGAACGTGTTCGTTGTCGCGCGATCCCGACAATTATTCCGCGCTTCGAGGAAACGTCGTTTGGCTGGTATACTCGAATATAGTGATTCTAACCCAATTACAGGGACAGTTTAGCTAGGTAGCTCCGTAGCTGGGAAATAAAGGGCAAGGGTCAATGGAAATCGCGTCGATTTGGAATCTTGGACGCGCATTTAGTCGTTGGTTATGTACGCAGCGAGATAAGCTTTTTACCGCCACTCCTGATGTATTTACGGGCAGAAACTTTCGAGCAATTTCGCAGAGAAAGATGTATATAGTAGAGCCAGTCTCCAGTCCGAATTTTACTGCCCCGAAATCCTTCAGCTTTATTATGGTTGGCTCTAGGTATATAGGGGTGTTGGGATACGCTATACGACTATACGGGGGTGGGAATGAAAAATCGAAATCGGACGAAATAATAAAAGAGCCGATGGACAAACGAATTTTCATTATACGCGTAACTGCGCGAGGAAGGTTCTCTTTTACTCGTTCGCCTTATGCGAGACTATGCGCAACTGCCAGTAAAGAAATCAGCTGCAGCCATTTAACATATACAAGGCACTTTATATTATCACCTTGGACTTGAATGTCGTTGCAGCATCGGAATTTCAGTGCACAGATGCACAGAGAACCGCGACAATACAAAATCTCCACGAGACTGCAGCAACGCACGCGCAGCCCATATATATACATAATATATTGTACATGCATAAGTTGAGAGATAATCGACTCGACGCTGTACCGAAAAAAAAAACTATACAAACAGCGACGGTGCTTTCATGGCCGCCGCGTCCGATACTTGCGCAACCTCGCCCACTCTTACTATATATACTCGATCGGACTCGTCCGCGAATATCTACGACGCGCACAGTAAATCCTATACTCGTGCGCGCAATTCGAACAAAAACGTGTTAGGATTTTTAACATCGTTACCAATCCTCACACTGATTGCTGACAATTGCTGATGATGACGGCTTCCTTTCAAATTTCGTGTTCACAGTTTTGTAATCTATATATATAAAAGACTTGATCATTAAAAATAAAATAGATTACACCTCGAGATTGACAATATCCCATCGGACGCGCTCCTTATTGCTCATGTTCGTCAACGTCGCACACACACACACACACAGAGAGAGAGGAGAAAGCAGTAAAAAGAGAGGCAGAGTGTAAGAAGAGAAAGAGAGAGAGAGAGAGAAAGGGATACTAGCTCGAGCCTCGAACTAAAAGAAGCTGTGTAACAGTATATGTAATGAATGACGATATACTGCGCGCAGACAAGATGATCCACGCACGGAAGAGACGCTCGGCTTGAAAAGCCTTCTTCGATTTCACGCTGGAGCCGCGCGCGTCGAGCGTCGAGCGTCGAGCGATTGTAAGTCAAGGGCTCGGCCTACACACAAGCCTTAATAAACGCTGCGGCTGCTGCATGTGTGTCTTTGTATGTGTGCGTATGCGTGGGGAAACTACAGGACGCCCGCGGACAGAGTCCATGTGCTTGACCCGGACTCGCGCACTTATATATATTTACACGCGATTTAAATGGTGCAGCAGCAGTAGCGACGAGTGTCAAGAACCTCCCGCGGGAGGAGTGATATCAACGACTCTCTCTCTCTCTCTCTCTCTCTCTCTCTCT
>UELV01082712.1:0-15222 GCA_900490015.1 Megastigmus stigmatizans | reverse complement strand
GCTCAAAATACGTCGGATATGATCTTTTTCAAATTTTTTCAACCCTTTTTTTTAGTTGAAAAAGGGCCTTGGAAAAGATGTTGAAAATTCGGGGTCTCGGTCGATAATGGGTTAATTGAGCCCCGCAAAACTTCATAAAATCAATGTAAAGCATAAATTAATAGAAGTGATCAAAATTTTTTTGAGGTTAAAAAGCAAATTCAAAGTATAATACGAAGGCTAGTCTATAGTCGTCTCCGCCCTGCGGTTCTCATACTTGCCATCGGAGGCGCTGCCGCACCCCTTGATCTACTAGATCGTTATACTACTTTCTCTTATTATTCCGTTGAAATACATGTCGTGAAAAGTAGTTGAAAATAATTATTAATTAATATTTTTATGATTGTAAAAATAGAAAAGCAAATGGGACGTGTCAAGGAATAATTACGCCTTCGTATTTGACCCACATATAAACGTACTATAACGTACGTCATCAGATCTATGTAACGATCAATTATCTAAGATTTTCATCGATCATTGGACCCTCAAACGCCGAAAGTTCACTATGTATAAGAAATTGCTCGCGGCACAGACCGCAGTCAATTAGCCTCGCACGGTCCTAAGTCTCCTACGCCTACCCTTGCAGCATTCTAAGCTTCTTGCACATTTTGCGCAGCTGCTGCACTTTTCCCGTTTCGTCCGCTATGCATCATATTTCGTGAGCCGCGCGTAACCCACACCAGTCCCCTATACGAGCCCCTATACCTACCTAATAGCAGTTGTATTAATTCGTGACTCGAATCCTGCACGCGACGCTATTACCTATATAGCTCAGACCTGCGCATTGGTTTATCGATTCTAACGCGCAACTCGAGCCCTCCCCGATAGACTCGCACACAAAGAGCCAAGCACGAGCTGTCAGCCGTCGTCGTGCAGCGTCCGTATCGCGTGCTCCCGTTTCCTCCCAGCTCGCGGCTATGCGGAGTAATAACACCTGACGCAGAAACAAGCCTCTCTAAGTCGCGTGCCCGTGGTGCGATACGCCGTCCTGATCTTCCCCAGGAGCCGCCCCACGACTATGGGACTGGGAGGAGCGCCGACCAACAGCTAGACGACCGACGATTTGTCTGGATGGCCGACAAGTGCCTTTGAGAGAGGAGCTAATAGGAAGTTTCTCGAGACTGGGGTGGGAGAATTGTACTTCGAGCAGGGCTAGCAGCGATAACATCCCGCCACCACGGAGCCCCCAGCTTTTTGTAAAGTAAATACACTCACTGGACTGCGAGTCCAGCTGACTTTTTTCTTTCCTCTTTTACTCTATATATAAGTAGCTATTGTGGTTTTGCCTCGTTTCATTGGTGCGTTATTAGGTGCAAGTTGCGATTTTATGCTGAGCCGATGGAGCTTTAGTGTTGCAATGTAGACAGGCGATATGTTTTATTTTTAATAAGTACATTGCTCGATGCTTGCGTTCGTTGCATACTTTATTTGACTGAGAATGAAATCTGTGACCTAAAGTGCAGTTTTTCTATCGTTATTTCGTTTTATTTGTCGTATTACGAGCATTACAAATTATATAGTTAGAATTTTAAACATATAGCGATATAGTGAAATTACTACTTGTGCATTCGCTTTGAACGTGAAACAAGCGTTTCAGTAAATGATTCCTCGATTAGTGCTGCATCCTAGACCTTTTCATTTGTTTTTCTTCTATTTTGTTAGAAAATATATAATTCTCGTATTATTTCTTTGTGACGAATAAATTAAAAATATAGCCTATATGACTTAGAACGTTAGTTGATTTTTTTTTTCCCATTAAATTATTTTCGAATTTTAATATAATCCAAAATTTTTAATTCAACCATCCTGTGCGTGTTGTTTTTAGGCATCAGAGTTACTGGAGTACTGGATGGTCCGATCGGAATCCGTGAGGACTCATTTTACTCAGGAAAGATAATTTTTAGTAAAATCGAGATCTTTAAATTTTAGAGCAGTTTTAATATCATTTTGCTGTATATAGCTTTTAACGATGTTTTTCACTTTGGTGATTTAGAATAGTATTTATTTAATTTTAGATTCATAGATTAATGTAGATCATAGAACATTATTTATGTTTAGTTTTTTTATAATTAAATGATTGTATCCTTCGCCAAATCGCTATAATATAATACCACATTATACCTACATAAATATCAAATTTTATCATTATATCGGTTCATAAATCACGCGTATATAAAATAGAATATAGGTACTTTCAAATTTTAGTATTTATTTTAAAAAAATATCTAATAAAAACAAATTGTTTTGTATTATTGATAAACGAAGGTTGCTGATTCTTTTATCATTCCCATTTATATATAAGTAAAAGAGCGATTTTTATACCATTTGGAATTTCTTTTTTTTATGTACTTTGTAAAAGTTCACTTGACTAATATTAAAAGTTTAGTAGGGCCATATTGGCGGACTTTGACCCTTTTTTTGATTCGTTCGAACTAATTAAATTATGTGCTGTAGCCGCGGAAAGATTCCTTGTCGGTTCTTGCATTTAACGAAATATATAAAAATGAGTATCAAAATGTTGGAAAATTTATTAAACAATATTTTGATTAATGTATTGTAACTAAAATATATGATTAACCCAATTTAAAAAATATGGAGCTTACGACACGATGTTAATAGTTTAATAAAAATAAAATTCTCATTATATTTTTATGCGTCGTGTAAAATCAAATCTCATAATGTTAAAAATATCAAACAATGTATGTATGTGAAAGTACGGGAACTCTTTATATATTTGTTCATTTTCTGTCATTATTTTCCGATCTATTTTGAGCACAACAGTACATATATCTATTTAATAATTATATTCCTTAAATATAAATATTTTAATTAACTTCCCTCTTGAATATATTTCTATAGGGTGTGTTTTTGCACTGATTTCCGCGTGGAATAATATCAATCAACAATTTGTCAAACGAGTCCAATATTAACCAACATATGCGTACAATAAACATCAAATTAACTTAACTTACAATTTAAAAATCTAAAAGTGCCGTTTGGCTAAACTCAACGTTTGTAGAAATAAAGCAAAAAAAAAAAAAAAAAAAGAAAAGAAAAAAGAATCAAGCAAAAGTGCGCGTGCGCAGTAATATAAACCTGACGAAGGTATGATGAATGTGCAGGTGTACCCGGTGAGTCCCGTGACGGGTCCGGGGTCCGCCAAGTCAGTATGGGAGTTGAGCCCAGATCCGGACATGGTGGGACACCTACTGCCAAACAGTCCGTTGTCGGTGGCCACGCAACAGAGCCAGAGCACATCCAAGAGTCCGGGGAACCGCGCCAGGAATGGACCCGACGACAATGTCTATACGGACGAGGCGGCGCCGGGACAGGGACCAACCGACGAGACCAAGCGAATCTTCGAGCTCTTGAGGGCCGGGTAAATGCTTACCCCTTACTTAACTTTTTATTTACTCGCTTTTTACAAGCGTTCTAGGCTTTTCTTTTATGTTTCAAATTCTTTGCTAAATATATTTATTTATTATATATAAAATTTAATAGTTATGATTAGATGCCGAGGAAAATCTTTGATCCATTTTTCATTCTTAAAACTAAAATTCAAGTGCGACATTATGAACAATTCGATCGTTTGTTCCTGTTAAACGATGGCCTGACTAGTAACTGACATTGACTACTGATAATCATACCTATATCATCTTAGGAAAACAAAGTTAGAGTATAATAATTACGCTAAAATTATTGCAACTGCTTAATTGATTTCAAATTAATATACTAAATCGATCTTTGTGGAACATAATGATATTTTCAGAAATTATAAAAATTTCGGTTGTCAAAAGAGCCAATCAAAACGATCCTATGTAGAACATTTCTAAATGATATTTCAATACAATTATTATTGAATTCGATAAGATTATATTTAAAATGATATTTCTCCTCATCAAGTTTTTATGACCAACTATATAATAAGTTGCGAATTCATTATTACATCAGAGATATAGAAGCCATCGACGACTTGGTAGACAAAAACGGCTCGGGAATCTTGAGTGTCCGTGACGAATGGGGATATACGCCAGCTCACTGGGCCGCTCTTGATGGGAATATTGAAGTACGTACATCCTCTTGAACCTATACATATAACTTCTGATCCTTCAACGATTGTACAATACGTTCGTAATAGGTAGTCCGACAAAATAATAATAATGCTTATATAGGTGATGCGATATTTGATCGAGAGGAATGGTCCAGTTGATCTCTCGTGTCTCGGAACGCAAGGGCCAAGACCGATTCATTGGGCGTGTCGAAAGGGGCACAGTGCCATTGCACAACTGCTTCTCAAGGTAACAATGACTTTTGATAAATCGTAGCCATTTTATCGCCTCGGCATCGGTCCTTACTCGTACAAGGACGAAGTCGCACAGAGTACATTAACGTTAGTTGCGAACAGTCGGGGGTGGCGGTGAACGCGGCGGACTTCAAGGGCCTGACGCCCCTCATGACGGCCTGCATGTTCGGCAAGTTCGCGACGGCGGCCTTCCTCCTGGGCTCGGGTGCCCTCTGCCACCTGACCGACATAAACGGCGACACGGCGCTCCATTGGGCCGCCTACAAGGGCCACTCGGACCTCATACGCCTCCTCATGTACAGCGGCGTGGACCTCCAGAAGCCCGACTACTTCGGCTCGACGCCCCTGCATCTGGCCTGTCTATCGGGCCACGTCAGCTGCGTCAAGATACTCTGCGAGAAGAGCAAGATCGAGCTGGAGCCGCGCGACAAGAACGGCAAGACACCGCTGCAGCTCGCCAAGAGCCACAGACACGCCGAGATCGTTAGGATACTGCAGACGGAGATGAGGCGCAGGGCCAGGTGGATACCGCCCGTCAACGAGCTTTGGTATATACGCCTTGTTAACTACTGCACGCACATATCTGTGAAAATCACGGGATATATAACAAATCCATCTCTGTGCGGTCTTTTGAAATGTATTTTAAAAATGTCGCAGGGCATTGTTGTTCGGCGGTGCGGGAAATAGCAAGGGTCCGCTGCTGCTGTTTATGAGCTCCGTACTTCTGTGGGGCTATCCGATGTACCTGTTAAAGTGCATTCCTATAACGTGGAACCTCCTGCGAGGATCCCATTACTGTTTCATATACTGGAACATCGTCATGTGGGTCTCCTGGATAATTGCCAACAGAAAGGATCCTGGCTACATACCGCAGAACAGTGATACTTACTACAGAGCGATTAAACAAGTAATGGGCAACTATCGTTGTTTCGATATCAAGATTTTAAATCCGTGCAGCTTTGTAAATATTAGTTAAAAATATTCTTTATCGGCATCTTTCAGATTCCGTACTTCGACAAATGGAAAAAGCGCAACGTTATACTGTCCAGACTTTGTCATAGCTGTAAGTGTTTTAGACCTTTAAGAGCAAAGCACTGCCGTATCTGCAATCGCTGCGTCTCCTACTTCGACCATCATTGCCCATTTATTTATAATTGCGTTGGACTAAGAAATAGGTAATCTTTACTACTAACGAGTTTATCAACGCTTGAATAAGTTTTATTAACGCTAAATTGATCATTGTGATATTTTAATAAGCTTTTTCCTCTCGCCAAGAATCTGCTGACTTTTCAATTTGGATATTTTCATCAAAATTAATTACAAATTATTACAGTAACTTTGATTGTCGAGAAATAAATAAATCGTTTTAAACGATCACGCAGTCCGTATAATCAAAATTAATTATTTTCAGAATGTGGTTTTTCCTATTTGTGATGTGCGTCGCCATAAACTGCTCGTTCACTTTATACTTTGCTTGTTATTGCATAGCCATTGAGGGTATACAATTATTGTATGTGCTGGGCTTATTGGAAGCATTAGTTTTCTGCGGTCTAGGTTGGATACTTACGTGCACTTCTGTAAGAATCAAGTTCTTATACCTTTAAACTGTACAATATTCTAACTGTAAATTTTGAAAAACCCATATTCTCGTTTCAGGTCTTACACGCTTGCATGAATTTAACTACGAATGAAATGTTCAATTACAAAAGATATTCATATTTGAGAGATAAAAAGGGCAGATATTGGAATCCATTCAGTAGAGGACCAGTACTGAATTTCATCGAATTTTTTCTCTGCCCTTCGGATCAATATGCCAACGATGCTCAACATTATCACATTTTTCAAGACGAAATGATGTGACGAGGCAAGTTATTTAATTAAGACGTATTTTTCTCTGTCTGAGATGTGCACAACAAGTGGAATCCACCAAGCCTATCACGCACTACATTTTTTGTAAAACTTTATCATATTTGCGTATATTCAAATGGCTCAATGAAATTGTTCTATTTTGTAAATTTATAAAATTCTATATATTTTGTTGCTTCGCTCAATTATAGATAAATTTAACAATGTTATATTGTATGATAAAAGAATAAAAGATTTTTACTACTATTAAAAGTATAAATTATTTATCAACTTAGTGCATACATAATATTAATATTATAAAATAATATTATAAAATATTCGGAGTACAATAATGTAAAAATCGATTCTGTGACTTTGTAAATAAACAATCAGTTGTGTATAGACACTTTTTGGAATTAATATAACTCCAATAAAATTAGGTCCAATACGTAGATAAAACATTGACAAATATTCAATTAGATATTTTAGTTATTGTACTTTCTATAGTTTTTCTAAATAATATTTCATATCTAGAAAATAATGTCTAATACGAATTATTACAAATCCATTCAGAAACAGTCATACATGTAAGTACTAACTACTTTGTCAGTTCTCTTTTCTACAATTTCTTTATAGAACAGAAAACTATATTACATTCATTTTTAATAGACGTCTAGAAATCTGACCTACGCCATTATTGTAAAAAGACTAATGTATGTATCGTAAAAAGATCATTGTAAAAATTTAAAATAGAGCAGTCGAATCACATATAATTTCTTAGTGTAAATGAAAAATTTTAATTGATCTTTTGAGAACAAGAAAAGAGAAAAAGAAATAATTATCGTATCGTTACAAAAAAAAGATGAATTTTATAAAAAAAATATCAAAGAATCTGTATTTGAAAATTTCTATTTACAATTTAAACAATAGGTTGAAATATATCGAGTCTGTGTATCTCTCTTCAGGCTTTATTTAATTCTCATTGTGCATTGCTGCATTGGGATGTGCTGGTTTATAAGATTCTTTTATTGTAATAATATGTTTATTACATTTTATTTTCTTGTCTTCGCGAGATCGATTAAAACATAATAATACATTCAAAATATACTATAAATAAATACTGTTATATAAAAGACTAAAAAATCACATTATAATTTTAAATATATCAGGATAATATGAATGTATAAACACACTTACAGTCGAAAAATTAAATTACAGGTGTTAATATAATAATTAAAAGATCTATTTGTTTGTTTAAATATTGCATACCTAATTTTTCAATAAGAGTTTGTTTTTAAATCGTATTAGCACATTATTGAATAAAAGGGTTTATCGTAAAATATTGTCTTTGGTAAAGTTAAATTTACACTGTAAAAATTTTTTAAATAAAAATTAACTGTTAAAATCAAGTACAAATTGTACAAGCTACATCTTAAGTGTATAAATCTGTCTAAACTTCTTTGCAATTGTTCATTTACTTCTTGGCAGTCAAGATGCTTCAAAAGTTTCTTTTTCTCACAAAATGCTGGAGTAAAATAATAGTCATTACTATTGGAATATCAAAATTTGAGATTCTTTACACATCATAGCAAAAATCATAATTTGGTGGTGGATCTGGAATTGGAGGCGGATTTTGTGGAATATCAATGCCTTCAGTGTCCAAAAGTCTGAGTTTGATATCCATTGATAATAGAGTTTCTAAGTCCTTATCAGTTTCTTTACTGGTCATACGATTTCCTATAAATTCAAAAATAAATAAAGTCCTTTGTTATTTAAACATACAAATTTTGAAATATAATATTTAATATATGTACCAAGTAAAGCATTAATGCCATCAGTCCAATAATCAAAAACTTGTTCATCAGGAGCTACAAAATCTAAACTAGTAACATCTACAGAGTCCAAAATCAAAGAAAAAGCTAATTGATGAGTAGTTTTTCTTCTTTGCAAGTCTTTCATATGAGGACAATCTCTACCAGTTAGAAGACCACGAATTTCAACAACAGCGAGTTTCGTTGGTAATTCATCTATACTTGGCACTGACTTTTCATCACAGTCGCCATAATGGAAGACTTTGTGATTTGGTGAAAGACGAACATACCAAAATTTGTCCTTGATTCTCTGTAAAAATAATAGGTGTTTTAGATAAATACTAAATTTTTGGAGCTAATTCATAACCTAAGCTATAAATAGATAATAATTATAAAATCAGCGCTTTAGACACGGTAAATGTTAGTGTATATACAAACTTTGCATACAGAATTGAATATATTATATTTTTACATAAAAATAAAAATATAGAACTACACTTACATAAGTAAAAATATTATTTTACAAAAATATAAGAAAAAAAAAATTTCAAATAAAACCCTAAAAACCATTTTAAGGAAAATACAAAGACTAACTTGTCCTCTTGTACTATATTTAGTAAATCTTGTCCCTTCCACCAAAAATCCTAGTCGTTGTTGCTGTATTAAAGCCATGATATCTGGAGTTATTTGCTCTTTCAATTCAAGTATAGGTCTGGCATGACTTTCCCATTCTTCTCGACTTGTTCTTTCCTGTTGCCACAAATTTGTAATATGGGAGTAAGTCAATTGTTGCAACTTGTTCTTGAATTTGTCCAGACCTGTCGGCTTTGATTGGAGTGCTCTTGATATTTGCTCACGCACTACCGAAAAAACTTTGGCAAAGTCCTCAGTTGTGGCTCTCATTTCTTTCCACGTTTTATTTAATAAAACTATGCAAGCACAGTAGAACTCTTCGAACGGATGGTCGTGGGTAAAGAACATTGGATGATATGATTGGCTTTGTTCACTTGGTGCATCACCAATATATAGAACCTATCAACAAGTATTTAAAATTTATAATCTTATTTTACTGCAATTTATATTCTTCAATTTATTATTTGCTTTGCTATATATTACATGCTATTAATATTATAGTTTTTTCATAAATCAAGTAAATACCTCGCAAAGTAGTTTAACCAATTCCACACTTGTTCTTCCAAATGGACACTCGTGTTCATCTGCTCGACAAGAATTTTCCAATACAACTTTGGTATAATGTTCAGTGTGATTTCGAGCAAAATAGACCATGCAGTCGAGAGCTAACATTCCTGGTGGAGTTTCGGTAAAATCTAAGGCAGGATTAATGTCACATTTGAATCCTAGCTTTTTATAATCCTTAGCAAACAGTCCTTGTTTTCTTGCTGTTACATCACTACTATTTGTTCCTTCAGTATCAAATGCAATCCTACGAAGCTCTTTGATTTTATCGTGAGCATCTTGATCTTGGTTGTCCATTTTGGTTAGCATTCGCTGTTCTAATAAGTTTAGCATTAAAGTTTGAAGTACATGCAGTTGATGAGCCATTTCTGCGCCTACCTAAGTAGATACATTCAGATGTACTAATTAAATAAGAGTATTGGTGTTTTTTATTAACTTAATTAAATATATTCAATTTATAAATAAATAAATACATAAATAATGTGAACATAATTATTAAAAAAAAAAAATTTGATAAAATAAATCAAAAAACGTATAAAGATAAAATTTTAAAACAATACTAGTTTAATTATTTGCTATATTAAAAACAAATTAAATATAGTTATTCTTTAAATTAGATTAATATTTTTAGAATAATCAGAAATTGATTATTTGTGCAAATGAAATTAATTTAAAATATAATTATTAGAAGATATAAAAATGTGTAATGCATAAATTACTAAATTCATAATATGAATATAATTTTGTGATTATTGTTTCATTAAGTTATATTTTTTGTTTTCTTATTTGATTGTTTTATTGTAAATTTTATTCTTACTTGACCAGTAGATTGTATAACGTTAGTGAGAAAGACATTTCTAACATGTTTGGATTGAAGTGCATCTGCAATGTCTACTCTTTTTCCCGAATCCGCTTTCAAGAAAAGTGCATTTATCAAAGCTATTGCATTTTGTTGAATTTGTGAATTCATATTTTGTAGGTGGTTAACTAAATTCCGAAAAGTTACTTCTTTTTCTACTTGACCACATTTTCCAGTAGAATTTAGCACAATATTTTCAAGAATGCTTAAAGATGCTTTAATAACATTTGAATCAATAGCAACCGCCTGATTATTTACATAACTAGCAACTTTGTTGATGAACGGTGTTTCAAGTACATCCCATGATACAATTCCATGCTCCATCAATTCGACAAATGATTGCAGGCAATATGCTAGTGCACTACTTTTATATTTTTCCATTTCAACCTACATCAAAGAATTACATGTTAGAAAAAATTTAATCTTAATTTGAATGTTGCTTTATAAATATTTTCTGATTAAAAAAATATATTTATTTATCAACTAAGTTTTGTATCTTGTGTAAATAATGCAGCACTTTTAAATTAAGTGCGGAGTAAGTAAAAAATGTCAAAGTAAGTAAAAAAACCTGAAGAGGAAGGTATATGTACCCTAAACCCTCGAAACGTCGCAATTATTGAATAATTTATTAAAATTGCAAAAAACTTATATTCCTTGATTATCATTAAAGTCCAAACAACTCTAAGTAAAAAACATACCTGAGAAATTATCAAAGCCAATCCTTGATTATTTATGAATTCTAGAGCAAAAGTTATATCTCGACTCAGTCTGCTAAGTTTTTCTAAAGCATTAATTACTTTGTCTTCTGGACTATCACTATTTAATTTTGCAAGTATATCACTAGCAGTCTTTGAAGGAGAATGTTCCAAACGTAAAATACTGCCATTTTTAACTTCATTTCTATTTTTTTCAGTGATGTAGTTTTGATTGTTGTTTTCGTTGAATTGTAATGAATAAGATTCAGGGTCTGGAAGGTCCCATCCATTGCAAAGTTCCTAGAATGATAAAAATATTATGAATTTCTTAGTATTAAAATTTTATATTGATCTATTTACTTGAAAAGAAAATTAGTATAAACAGTTCAACAAACCTGAATAATCCCTGTCAAAGGCTGTTTTTGATTAAATTCAATCAATTGCGGCACTTGCACCGAAAACTGAACGGCAATTTTCACAATGTTCGAGTCCTTCTGCACCGGCATTTTAATCGTTTGCGTGTACATCAAGGATGTGGAATTACGTTTTACTTTGGAAATCTTATCAAGCTAGAAACGCTTCTTTGCGTTTTGTTTTTCTACTTTATATCGTCATTTATCGACGATCAACTGACAGCCATGATTGAATTGACTGCAGTCACACTATAGCGTCGTCTATATTCTCCCCAAGCATTCCAAGCGGACGTGAAAATCAGCTCGCCTCGGATGCGCGATCATAAATATGAATCATGCGCCGGATTAGGTTGGGACGATCAGATGGATTGTTCGTGTGTCTGTACATAGGTATACATTGTCATTTAAATCCTTTCAAGGACTCTTTAATCGATTATTCTTTCTCTTTAAACCATCGTCTTATTCTTGAAATTAACTTTATAATTACTATTTATTTTTAAAAAAGTAGTCAAACTATTATTTTATGAATGTACAACATATTTACATATAAAATATATATAATAAAAACTTTTACAGTTTGATATTTACACTAATTTGATATTTTAAATTTTTGCAGTTTAAATTGCTTATTTAAACTTGTGAGAATATCTAAAGATTCAGTTGTCAAATTGTGTGCATATTTCATCTACCTCAAATTAAAGAGATTCATCAACGTTATTTCTAATTCAATCTTCTGGCTTTCGACTTATTTTAACAGAAGAAAATTGTTGACCTAATAATTTCATTACTTCACCATGTTTTACAGCAGCACCACTTTGTTTTACTAAATGATAGTTTTCCTTGACATAGAGAGCAAATCCAGAAGGTTCTTTTGCTGGAGTACTTTTTGTTTGTACCTTACCAGCTTTAGTAACTTTGTTAATCAAAAGCTCAAATGCTCCATGGCAGTATCCACAACGTTTCCGATTTAGATCTAAAGACTTTGAATGTCTTCCAACACTATAACCACAAGTAGTACATTTATAAGTATATTTAGTTTGAATTTCATAATTGTGGCATCTAGAAATAGCTGGTAATTCTGGAAAGACTTTGGCTGCTTTATGTGCCCATGCTTTCCAAAAGCTACCGTGTCCATCAGAAATGTTATTAATTAGCCATGTAGCAGCATGACACATCTCATGAATTAATGTATCTCGAAGTCTATCTGCAGAATCTAATATTTTTGTTGCTAGGACGATTCTTGAAGATCTAACAGTTTTTCCAAGAGCCTTGAGGGATTGTTTGTTATAACATTTTCCTGCAGTACCTCGCAATCTAACACTCCATTCTATTGACATATCAGCTGGCAGTTGATTATCAAAAACGTTTTCATTAAATAATTTGTATAAATATTTACATAACTCTTCTTTCATAGTGTTGTATTTAACTCTATAAGCCATTGCTTTAAAATCTGCATTTTCTAAGGGTACATCTTTTGATAATGAAGCTAAAAAGCTTTTTTTAGTATTTTGTTTCTGTGGTTGATCAACCACTTTTGGTTTAGTCATCTTAAAATTAACAACTTTCTTTGCTTTTGTTACTGTTTTTGGTGACACTACATCTTCTGGATCAAATTCACTTGTAATAGAACTAGATGAGGAATCAAAACTAAGTTTTCTTCGATTGGTATCTTTATTTTTCCAGTTTCTATTGTCTAAATCAGATTCTGAGTCACAAATTGACAAAATTGGTTTTTCATTGGCCTTGTCACTAACTTTCATTGTTGAAGCAGTTTTTGTTTTAAATTGATTATTTTGTGATGGTATTGGATTAGTAAGTGCAGTATAATAAGAACAATCTGGACTACTTTCAGTTGTTGATTCATCATTTATAAAACTATCTCTAGGTTTATTTCTATTTTTAACTTTTTTTGATGTTGTTTGACTTCGTTTAGGTTGTATATTACAATCATTCTCTTTGTCAGATGTATCATTATCTGATTCATACACCAATCTTGGCTTTCTAAAAGTTATCTTTTGTTCTGACTTTGCACCTGGAACAATTTTTTTTGTTTTTTGCTTTTTTGGCTCAGTATTGCATATAAGAGTTTTTGCTTGACTTCTCCAAGTCACTCCATACAAATTTTCTAAAATATCTGCACAATCATTCATTGTAGAATTAATTGTTGTATTTTCTACAGTTTGATTTTTTTGTAAATTTCCTTTATTTTTCACATTTAGATCAGGTGAACTAATAGAGAGATCTAAATCTTCATTAGTTTGTGAAGAAATAGATTCAGGTATTATTACTGTTGTCTTTGCAGGTAATGATTTACTTGTTGATGTTTTATCTTCACTGCTTCCACTTTCCAATCTTTTAAAAATATTTGTATGTTCATTAGATTCAAAAGATTCTGATTCTGGAATGATTATTCTTCTTCGATTAATCGTTACTGAATTCAATGGAGTACTATCAGACTTTTTACTTCCTGGTGTGTTAGAATTCTGTGATTCTGATTCTGGTATTATTATTCTTCTTGGTTTTGCTTTTATACTATTTACTGGTGTTTTATCAGAATTTTTACTTCCAGGTGTTCTATCTTTTACAATATTTAATTGACATTTTTTTGTTTTTGTAAAGTACTGATCAAGTGTAGTTTGATTGTCAGAGGCTTGACTTTTTTTATTTGATCTCTGGATGGAGCTTGGCTTAGACAATTTTCCTCGGTTATTAGGGGTTTCAAAATTCAATTCTAATCGTTCTAAGCTACTATTTCCTGAACTTAAGCCACTTTTCCTACTATTTGATATTGCACTCTCTAGACTGCAGGAGCTTCCACATCTAGAGCCATCAAAATTAGTCGAAAGCCAATTCATTATTTCTTTTTTCTTTCTTGCAGATAAAGATATACTTTCAGCTACTGTTTCTTTTATAATTTTCGGTAGCTGACTTGGTTCAATTTCAGAATCACTTTCTTCAATAATAATGTTTTTCTCAATGTTTTGCTTTACTGATATCCTTTGTACAGAATTAACTTTTTTAAAGTTTTTAACTGCACTATGTTTTAGAGGAATCTGACAGGACTCATCATCAGAAGATTCTAATACATAAACTCCTTTATGCACTTGAGATAATGTATTTTTGTTATTTTTTAATCCATTTAATTTTTTATATGAAATAATACTCTCATCATCACTAGAATCACTTATCATTATAACTTCATTTAATGTCTTTAGTTTTGGTTTTGGATTCAAACTTTCTTGAGTTTCACTTATATACGATTCTGATAAATGTAAGCTAAATGTTTCAGTATCAGTTTGATCTTCAATAGTTGTTGAAGAAAAAATTTTGTCAGTTTCTATTAATTTTCTATTAATTTTAGAAGATTCTAAGTTATCTGTAAATAATCGATGACTGTTTGTTGATTTAGCTTTCCACTGCTGATAGAATTCATTATCAAAATCCATTTTGAAATCTAAGCCTTTCTATCTACAATTTTCCAAATCCTATATATTTGTCTTATACAGAAAAAAAAATTGATTGTGGTAGAACATCCAGTTTCCACTTTGTTGCATATCTAATTGTTTAACTTAAACGTACACTTTATATTTTTGTTTCATATTGGTATTTATATACAGTATATAAGCTGTATTATTTAAACTGTTTAATTTTATGTCAAAACTTTAAATGCAAAAACGAAAAACTGTATTTATACTTAAACGTTTTGTGATTCCATACACAGCCACCATTTTTAAACTTCAACGGTCAAACGGGCTTACCGCCTAACCTGATGTGAAAATGCGCGCGCATTAATGCAGTCAGCGCATAAATTAAATGAATAAAAATAAAAAAGAAATATATAATCAACGGTTATAAATCTTTAGGATAATTTAAAATCAGTAATCTTAAGCTAAATCTAATTATTGTCTCCATTTCTCGTGCTGCTATAAATCTTATTATAAAATGTATTTTAAATATTTATAAGATATACATAAGTATATTTATTATTTAAGAAATTGACAGTTAAATCGAATGAGCTTTCGTAATATACATTATATATACATTATATATATATATATAT
>UELV01082711.1:0-12883 GCA_900490015.1 Megastigmus stigmatizans | reverse complement strand
TGTGTGTGTGTGTGTGTGTGTGTGTGTAACAGGGAAAACGGGATGCAGGATGCGGAACGCTGTCCGCCTTGGACGCGCACAACGGAAAAGGGAGAGAGAGAGAAAGAGAGGGCGGGCTCGGCGAACGCGCTCATCGGCTGACGATTCCTCTGCGGTCTCTCTCTATTTCTCTCTCTCTCTCTCTCTCTCTCTCTGTGCGCGAGCGTATTCTTTTGAACAAGACTCGTGCACACCGAGTACTTGTCGCGAGTATATACACAGCTCGGATATATCGTGTCAGTGTCAAGAGGGGTGGGAGGAAGGGGGAGTTTAGCTTGCGTTGTGCGCGCAGATGTTAAACTTGTTTTGGGCTCTTTGTTGTTTTACTTTTGGATCTTCCGATGTCCCTTTTTGTGCGGCTTTCAGCTTGAATATTTTTTATCCTGACTTTCGCATTTTTTTTTTTCATTTTCATTTTCGTCGATGCGGATGCAGGTACTTTTTTTTCATTAGTTTCTATACTAGCTCTTCTTCGTAGGTTAATTTGTCTATTTCAAATAATTTGAGGTCT
Organism: Megastigmus stigmatizans; assembly: GCA_900490015.1. Classification (NCBI taxonomy): domain Eukaryota; kingdom Metazoa; phylum Arthropoda; class Insecta; order Hymenoptera; family Megastigmidae; genus Megastigmus; species Megastigmus stigmatizans. The sequence continues at coordinate 12,333 of UELV01082711.1, read as the reverse complement.
CGTGCTTTTTGCCACAACAAAGAGCCTCGAACCTGAATATTATTCTCCATCAAAAACCATAAAAATTCTTTTTCTGTATATACAGAGTTACAAAAAGGTATATGATACAAAAATAAAACTCTCAGACTGCAGTGAAGGGCCTTTCGTACTATGAACTATATAAGCCAGTAACGATAAAATATAAAAGCGTATGCGTTAATTCTGCCTGTATCCTCCACAATTCCAAGTCAACAGTGCGCCATTCGTTCGATTCGTTAAAACTACCTCGAGTTTTCACCCATAAATTATACAGCATTACTCGTTAACAATGCACACCCGAACGAAAAGCATATATTTGCATAATCGTATATAGATCGCGCTGTTAATCAAAAGTGCGGCTTTAAATATACGAAAGGCCGAAAGAAAAGAAAGAAAAACATGGAAATCATGCACCCCCGCCTGTACACGATTTTCAGTCACATATATACATATATATCTCCCTCCCCACTTGAATATTCCAAATACAACGAGTTCCATTGTGTGACTCTCGGACTCATCAATCATAAAATGCCCTCTTTCTCTCTCATTGCGCATAACTACACTCCATTGTCCTCGACACCACGGCTGCGGCGCAGTCGCTGTGTCGCTGCTTTTTTCCCCGGACTTTATTACGTTTGGCCCGAATTTTCGCCGCCATCACCGCTTTTCTTTATTAAATACACTCGTTTCGCTCTTTTCACAATATAACCATCCCCTCTCCCACGCAGCGTTGGCGGCGGTAGCGGTTACGCTTCCCCTACTTTCTCTCTCTCTCTCTCTCTCGCTCTCTCTCTCTCTCTGTGCCCGTTTCCAACCCCCCGCTATTTCGTCCAGTTTCTCAGCTATACACATCAGTGCAGCTCCCCCGTGATATCTCCCTTTTATATCACCCATCTCCCTCGATTAAATCTCTCCTTTTCTCTTCGCAGACGAGAAACTCGCTCTTTATCCCCTGTATACATATATACGTATATATCGAGAGCCCTGTGCGTCCTAGTTCTTGCAGTCGATTCATGAGGGGTGAGCCGGCAGCTATATGAAGTCCGCGTGGATAATTTTTAAAATTTTCAACTTGGTGTGATGCTTATTAATTCTGGGGTGTTTTTTTTTTCATTCAATCGACCACTGAGGATAGGATATGATTCTTGATTATCGGAAGTGTTTTATTTGGAAATGTTTCATGAGATTGTACTACTGAACAAAATATATTTATTTACTTTAATTAAGCGAAATATAAAAAGTTGGCATATTTAAAATCATGTAGATTATTTATTTATCGATATTTATTGGATTTGCGCATTTTCAACACGTGAATTTATACATTCTTTTTTTATATAAAGTATTATCTAAGAGGATACCTTATAAAATAGTTAAGCTGCGCAAAGCGGCAAAAGAGACTTTTTCGAATCACCTGCGTATAATACTCGTCTTTGATGGCACAAAGTCCTTGTCCGAGCTTGCCGTCTAGCACATAGCGAAAGCCAGCTTATGGGGCTTGAAACGCGAAACGCAAACATCATTGAAAACTCATATTGAGCCTATAAAAAGAGACCGAGAGATCTGCGACTGCAGGTATATAAAACAGAATGAAAGCTCTTGAACACGACAAGACAAGAGAGATTTACGAGTTATATGCGAGAGAGCAAAATTCGCAAACAAAACATTGACAAAGCGGAAAAGATAAATAAAAAATGCGCGTAGATAAAATTTATATCCTTTTCTAGTGAAAATAAACTAGAAATAAATTTTAATATTTTATATTTTATATGACAGTAGTCAGATTCAATTAAGATTCAGTATTGATATTTTTTGTATAGTAACAACGACAGCGAGATTTATTATTGGATTTATCAATAGCTAAGCCAGAAATCAAAGTTTCTCGCAAACGTCAAGATAACGATTGAAATTAGCATTTCGCCGTATACGTGTAATTTCCCATACGGCCACTGAACGTCTAGACCAAGTCGTCTGCTACTACTCTCCACCTAAATCCACATATATACATCCTTCCTCCCATCCCTTCCAATACCTCGCCATTTCCAAAATTAATAAATCAAAACGATTCTCGCCCGAAAACCCATCGACATGCCTCCAATTCCAACGCTATTACCCAATCCATACACGCACACACGCGCACAGAGACACACAACAAAATTCGTCATCGATCCAAATATTTGTCCAAATACACCCTCTACAGCAGCAGCGTTCTACACAAACACACATACACATAGGCATACGCGCAGGCACGAATCCCCGAGGATACAGCCTAGATACATGGCCGGAACAAGTAGTGGGGATGATACATGGCAAGGACGCCGGGCGTCGGGACGCAGGAGCTGCTGCTACTGCTGCTACCGCCGCGTTGCCGCACCCTAGCGCAAGCGCGTTGCTCGCTCCCCCCGCGGCTTGACGTTGCGTCGGCGCGAGTCTCCCCCCCCTCTCTCTCTCTCTCTCTGTCGCTCTCTCGCTTTGGTGTTGCCAGGTGCCCTACGGCTGCTGCCTCTCCTACAAAGCCAACCGGACTGTATATATATATATATATGTCAAAGGCCGCAGACTGAGAGAAAGAGAGAGGGAGAGAGAGAGAGAGAGAGAGAGAGAGAGAGTAGGAGAGTAGCTCGCCGGCCGGCGGCGCTCGTCCTTTCGCGCAGGGCACCCGCAGTCCGTCCACGTCGTTCCGCGAAAGCGCCTGCACAGCCCTTCGCATCTCCGTCTGTCTGTCCGTCTGCAGAGGAGATTATATATATACGCGAGGACCTCAGCTAAACGATCGGGGGATTTCTCCGCGGCTCCTCCTGTCTTACCGAACACGTCCACCCACGCATTCTGTCTGTCTATATATATCTCGCATAGAGCCGTGCCAAATCCCACCAAGTTGAGCGACCTTGCAGCTGACCTTGCGCATTCATCCCCTAGTACATCCGAGCATTCGTAGCAACTACGCGTGCTCGTCTGCCCTTATATAGGTGTGAATAGTCAGAAACTGAGATCAGAAGTATTATATTGTAGGGATTTCGAGGTGGGAGATTTGCTCACTCATTTCCTCTCGTGTAGTTTCTCCCCCGTCGAATTGTGCGAATATCACTTGCCTGCACACGAGCATCACGGGGGTTTGGAGGGGTCGATTACCTGCTCCTTTCTTCTTTTTTTTTTGTTCTCGCTGCGTTTCTTCACGTTTAAAGGGCAGAGCCACTCGAGTGCAGAAGAGCGCAAGAGTTTTGCCGGCCGCCGCTGACGCTTTACTTTCAAGGCTGCGAGAGGCTGTAACAGGCGCAAACAGAGAAAGAGGGGATGCTGCGGGGCTGATGAGGGTGAGAGAGTGAGTGCAAAGTTCGCTGACGTTGCGCCGGCAGCTGCCTATATATACGTACGGAAAGCGAGGAGAGAAAAGTCGCGGACTAAGAGATTTGTATATATATATACCGAAGAACGGTGTGTGGCTTTTGCGAATTTTCAAGTGCGACAGAAAAATTCCAAACTCGCGCGGAACTCGTCCAAACTATGCGGTACAGCTTAGCTGTGTCGTATCATACTTATATACAGACATAATACAATGTATGAGTGAGAGTGAAGGTATTTGATATTGCGGGCCTGTATAACAGAAAACACTTTGAATTCCATGAATAGCACCGAGACCGAAGTGAATGATATACATATATATATATATATATTCTGGTGCAACGTTTGATTATACCATTTCCCGTCTGTTTTGCTCTCCACAGATATATCGAATTGTCCGGTTAGCGGATCGAGGACAAGTCCCCGCACAGGGAAGCAGCGAAGTACAAAGTTTAGATGTCCGCGGTGGCAAATCACTGGAAAGAGGATCGCTGGAGTATCGGCTGTTGGTGAAAAATGGCGGACAACGGGCTCTCGCGAAATAAATAAGCGCCGCAGCGCGCGGAACTGTGTGCGTGTGTGTGTTTTCCCCGGAGTGCAGCAGCAGCAGCGGAGAGAGAATCTCTACATATAGAGAGGGGGAGATTTTCGCCTGTGCACACACAACGAGGTAGAGAGACATATAGATAGAGAGAGAGGGAGAGAGAGAGAAAGAGCCAATCGATCCACGGCGCCGGCTAATGCACTGACCATAACGAAGAGGAGAGGGACACGCGCAAAAAGGTAGCGGTTGTTCCTACACTATACACGTCGAGAGGTGACGACGAGGAATTCACCGCCAGAAGCTCATACAGCGGCGCTCGGAGTGAGTGGAGTCCGATTTTTCACGGTTGCAGACGAGAAGCAAGAGAGAAAGAGAGAAGAGGGAAGAGGACAACGAGAGTCGATGAGCCGGAAGTGGAAGAGGCTGTCCGGTGATTGAGGAGGTAGTCATTCGATGGAAAGTCGTTGATTCGGAAGCTATACATAATATATATATACGCGAATGCTCTTTTTTGGTTTTTAATTGCACATTGCCGATCCTTTCGATCTTTTATGTCCGTGGATTTATTATAGTCACTTTTTCCTCGGGTATAATTATATATGCAAGTGATACGTATTACATACGCAACGGAAAGATTAACATTTTAAATTGAAACGGATTTATTTATCGCTCGTTATTACGTCGCATTGTCACCGGTCCATTAATTACGTCCAAATCGATATTGCTCTCGAAAGTCGATTGTATATACACGTTAGTACGAATAAACGGCTAGATCAATTGCGCGTTGTGTGACCGAACATTTCACGAGTAATTAATCTCCCTCGTTCCAAAGACAACGATCGAGCAGCTCTCTCGAATCGATATTATTCACGACCATATATATATATATATATAATTAAAATGCCATTCGCGATCTTAATCGCACGATAAGCATATGTATATACGTATACGTTAAGAAACTAACACAAACGCTATATAACCTCTAAGTTGAAACACACGCACGTGAGATGTAAAATGTATTTTCACGAGAATGACTTCCTCCCAAAGTGTTTAGTGCTGACACGCGAATGAAGTGGTGTTTAGGATGATGGTGGAACGCGTCGAGGGTCACCTCTTCATGTATCGTCGACCGGTCTACAGGGTATTCCAATACCTCGAAACCGAGTAAGTATACAATATTATGCCATCTATAGATAAACGACATCAAACGATGTGTGCACCGTGTGCAAAAGTAACTATACGCGAACGCACGACACTCTCTCGTGGGTTCGCGTACAATTAGCCGTATTCGTGTGTGTAGAGCAACGCACACTTATCGACGAATCAAATATGCAAATTCCGTTAGGGCTTGTTTCGTCGATAGCGCGCCGCGGCTGTACACGGGTTTCCATGGAGAATATTGTCCTCTGCTGCCTGCGGACCCATATGCGACCATTGAATTTTCGATCGGTCTACCGCCACTCACGCATATATCCTATACACATATATACACCGACTAGTTGACAACTTTACTCTATACAATTTCAACTTTCATTCGATTTAGCAAGCCTTTATAGTCGAGCTATGCGGTAGTTTGATTTTATGATTATGGTTCAAAAATCATACGATAATCGAAGAGAACAAACTTCGTTTCGATTATTGTATGATTCTATCAGCTGCAGTTGACGATTACGTTATTCGCTTCATTTCTGAGCTAATCCGCCGGATATTGCGAGTAATAATCATTGTATCTCCATTTAATCCGACTGCGCTCTAAGCTATCACCTGTCTCAAGTAATTGAAGCAACCTTAAATATTTTTTTATCTGTCGTATTTAGTTCCGTAATATTACATCATCTTTATTGCAATATTTGACAATATTTCCATTATTTTATCAGCTGTTACTTATTTATTTCCATTGATATATTAATTTTCGACGTAATAATTGTTTGTAATATCTTTGTTCTACAAAAATATGGATATATACATTTCAATACAATATTATAATTTTCTTTAATTAATTATTACGAAACTAGAAATAATTATATAAGCTATTGATTGTATTTTGTGCATAATAATAAATCGTACAAAGTCATGTCATTAACATTTTGTCATTATCGACATTTAAATGTTCAAGGCTATCATACTTTCAATGACACATGTTTAGTTTTCATTGATCGTACCTCGGCTCGTACGGCTAGATAATGCTAAAAAAAGATAGAAATAAATTAATAATTAGTAATACCAATTTCAGATACCATGAATAAAATACAAAATAAACTAAGACCATTAGGTCTTTAAGTCATAATCGATTGCCAAAGAATACTGAAATAAACGTTTACTTACGAATAAATAAGATTTTCATTTTAATTCTTATCATTAATTAAATTTATATCTTTTGCAATTATGTAGAAAGGTTTTTTATTCTAAGTTATCTCTACCATTCGATACATTTTTCAAATCCATCGTCGAATCTCTAATTTTAGATACTTTTAATTACCTAGAATTCAATTGTTGGTGCTCGGAGATACACGAACGAGAAAGCGTTAAAGTATAAGCAGCATCACGGTTCGTTGCGCGGTTAATTGAATCGGGATCAGGGAACGTAACGCGCAGATGTATCTCATAGTGCGCAATCTTCATATGGCCTAACTGTTCTCATCTCGTGCGCCAATCAACGCGGCAAGATCTGCGCGTCGATGTGATATCTATATAAAGGAGAAAGAGAGAGAGTGAGAAGTATCGCGTTGCACGAAGATAGAAAGTTGAGCATAGTGAATTTTGCGCGCCGTGATTATGTTTTCTAAAAAAGAAAATGACTTTGATTACTTAGTCGTAGATTTCAGTCCGATTCGCATAAGAAGCCGATGCTGGAACGTGAATCTCATTTAAAATAAATCCACTGCACCTGGAATACCTAATGTTTTTCTTGGGATGTTGCTGCAACATTCGTTACTTTCGTATTTATAATAGCTCTGAGCTTTAAAAATAAAAGATTATGCTAACAAGTGCGCCGTGCAGTTCGTTAGACATTTCTTTTTATACAAGCATTTAAAAAACACCACGAAGTTGAAATACATCACATAACGTATAAATATTAAAAACGTAGATTACTTTCGTAGGAGCCGCAAGTACCCGTATTTATATAAATTCATTTCAATTAATATTACTTTTCGCCTTATAGCACAATCTGGATTATCGAATATGAAATAGATGTAACACGATCTTTTCATGACTGAGAGATTAATCGGTTCCATAAACAATCCATTCAACTATATAACTTAAGTACCGCAATATTTAACTTCACTTTTATAAATGGGCATATATATATATATAATATTTGATTCAAACAATTGATTATTAACCCCCAGTGATATAAGACAATGCAGATGCTATTACTTTCACGTTCAGACCTTTAATCATTGGGTTCAATGTGGAAATAATAGCTGCAATTGATTAGCAAGACCGATAATTTTCTTTCTAAAACTTTGGCACGAACGTTCCGACGACGTATACATATAATCAGAGATCGTAGCGCCTTTTTCCTCAAACCGCCTCGAGGGTATTTAATCGCACATCTTCATCTAAGTATTGCGCAACGATCCGTCGTTGCTGTGCGGTTACCGCATCGAGACCCAATCTTAATCCTCTCGGAACGAAATCGTGCATCTCTTATGAAAAAGCTCCCCCGACACACACACACGACCTCTCGTCACCTCTCAACACCTGGGACATCGTTATATACCATTCCCTACCATCTTCACCTTCGCTATAGCTCTTCCGTCTGCAGCTCCGAATGAAAAGAGAAAGAAAAAAGAAAAAAAGAAAAAAGAACCATCGAGGTTGCGCGTCCTCCAATTAAATCGTCGTCACGTCGATATATATCGGCCGACTTGTAAACAGATGTATAAGTCGTCGAGGCGAAGCCGGCCAAACGGAAGTCACGTTCACTGGCGGAAGAGCGTATCCGAGAGGTTCGCCACCGATGCTCCCGGCCGCGCCTCCTCTGGCAGGCTTCGACGTGTCGACCTTGAACCCGTTTCCTCTCTTTGCCTCCTCTCTCGTCTTTCCGACAGCCGACGATCGAATCAGTGCGACGAGTGTGTGGCTCGCGGTAGCATTATATCTATATGTATATATATATGTATATATACGTATACGCGGAGGAGCAGCAGCGGCGGTGGCGACGGCGCTGTCGGCATTATTTTCACTCGCATGACGATGGGCTTTTAATAGTCGGCACTCGTCTTTTCGAGGCAAGACCAAGAGAGAAAGGGAGAGAGAGAGAGAGAGAGAGAGAGAGAGACAGAGGGAACTGAAGGAGTCAAAGACCACTGCAGGGAGCCAGTGTGTGCTGCATCGCTGCTTATGATATATATATATATATATATATATATGAGTAACATCTCTGAGACTTGGAAGCGAATTTTACCGATTCTATACACTCTCCTCACCCTCCTTTTTTTTAGTATCGCGCCACGCCCAATTAAGATCGTTTAATCGGCCGATCGTTAAACTTGAGCCATAGACGAGAAACTTCGTTTTGCCCCTTGGATTTACTTCGGTGAGTATAGTTATACACACATGTCTTTTTAATTGAGCAACTTTTGTTGGCATTGTGAAGCGTGCGAGTAAGAGAACGTGCACGAGGTTGAGCTATTGGCAAGTATTATATATACCTGGCAGAATAGTTTTCAACTGAACGTGCAAATGTTGAAATTGCTTTCTTTGGTTTTTTTTTCTCGGAGAAAGTTTTATACCAGTCATATAGATTTTAACCGACCGCTTTGAATTATTACCGTAATAATATATCCGCTGGTAAAAATGCAACCGTATATTAGTATATGGAAATTTGCAATTTAGTAACATCTTAATTTGTTAAGCTTAAATTCTGGTGACATTGAGAACAGTCACAATTCCAACTGTTCATGACTTTTTAACCATTCATTCAATTTTATAACCTGTCGAATAATCTCAGCTCATCGTGTCATTGCTATCATTTTCACGCGTATAATTCTTTATATGAAAGCACCCGCGTTAAATAGCCTCAATATAAGCTCAATTATAAGATTATAAGTTTCAATAGGTTTAGATTTGTTGTTCGCCCTTGTGGATGAAGGTCTCAGCTGTGATTCAATTTCGGGTACACTGATACGGAGCTTCTTCGTACTCTGGGATAGTAATTCAATTCTAAGTACAATATCTTTACATCGTCCATAGATTGCTTCCGGAAGATGAATCTTTGCAGTGCGCGCTTTTGACCTTGCAATTATGATCGCACGAAGAAACTGTAGATACGCGTTTACTGCAACTCCCCGAGGATGTAGACGGCCTTGCCTATACACACTCACTAGGATTCTTTATTACCCATCATCTTGTCAATTCAGTCAAGGAGATCGAGAAGATCAGTTGCTATACATGTAGAATATTAGGTTTTCTATTGCAAAATGCGATTATCGTCTCGATTATCGATTCGTTTTTATATAATTATATATATTTAATTGCGACAATGTAATTTGGTAGCTTATGGAAAATAAAAGGGGAGAGCACAGCGGAAAGTTCTTTTCGACAATTTAGTACACTCATCGACGTTCTCAAAACGCTTCTGCAACTCAAACAAAAGTATATAAGTGACTTACTATTTTCTCAGAATTAAATCTTTAATTATTAGAAGAATAAAAAACTAAATTTTGTCTCAATTAATGTGATTTTTACTTCTAAAGAATGTTAAGTCACCTTTTTATAATTAAAGAAATACAATGTTACTTGCCGAATCTAGCTAAGCTTGTATCTAGAAAATTAAAACAATTTATCATTCACGATGCATAAAAGACATGAAAACTTTGATAGCATCCAATAAATCAACAAACAAAAACGATATTAATTTTTCATTCCATACAATTTACCTTATACGCAAAAAGGCAACATTCATCATTTTAAATTCATTGCGATCGACGCACGAAGCGGCGTTCGGGAAAACGCGAATGCACACATGCGAATCGGCATTTCACTAAAGTCGATTTAGCGAGATGTGGAGTGTGAAGAAAAAATAATGAGATAAAAGCTGCGCAGGAGTCGAGGGGACGGCAACAAATAAAAAGAACAAAGAGAGAGAGAGAGAAGAAATAAAATTCGCGGGGCTTCGTATATAGCAGCCTGGGAAATCGGTCGGAACGGATTGATGCGTATTACGTAATGTCCGATCAACCCACCTGATCGTATTTAGTGCGTGCACGGCTTCTATACGCGAATGCAGGAAGCGGAAGTTTAAGATTTAGCGAGAGAGGGCAGTCGGTTATATACATTGACTTCGACTAGTACACCCATAAGGTATCTCTCGTGTGTTCCCTCTCTGTCACCGATGTACAGTCACTCGCACCAAAACACACGCCATTTATTACGTCATTGTCTAACTCGTCGATGTAATTCTCATTCATGTACTCGAATCTCTTTTTTTTTCGTTTTGTTTTAGTCGATTTTTCGCGAGCAATATATATAGAGAGTTGTCGCATCGATTCGGGAAAACCATGTTTTTCTCGGATAACCGTTTTTTTTCTTTTTTTTTTGGATGCGCACGTCGCGCTTAAGTGGATTTCAATTCAATGCGATAAAGAGAATTTGAATATACGACTGCGAGCCGATATCGAGGAATGATAAAAAAAAACAAAAAAATACAATTGCATTTTTGCCAAGGTGTTCGAGGAAGTTGAAGCTATTGTTTCGCAAATAATACCGACTTATGACTTGATGATACTCTTTAGAGTTACCTATTGTTATTGTGAGAAAATCGGCTTCGTATACTGTTTATTTTTGAGGATGGGACGCAAGAAGAAATTTGGCTGATTATAAACTACAGATCTATTGTTTGGCTTGAATCCTCCTCATGAATAGTAACCTTTTTTTCAATTGCAATAATGCATATGATCCCAAAACTAATGTCTTCCTTGTTCTTCAAATTCCACTATTGAAAGCCAACGTCGTGTATACAATTCGCCCAATCAAACGCACAAGTTCAATCACCGATAATCGTCTACCTCCTTTCAGATCTAAAAGAAAGAGAAAGCATCCGTCACGACATAAACTCACGAAAACCGTCGCACAACAAAAAGCCCGAAGTGATACGCAAGGAGTCAAACATCTCCTCCGCAAGAAAGAAAGGAATAAGAAGTACAAAAGGGTTGGCGCGCTCACGAATAACGAACGGGCGCCACAAATTCGCAGCCGTCGCCGCCGCTCGCCGACGACTTCCTCCTCTTTGACGAAGGATCGCCTGCGCGCGCCAACACACATACACACATACACACGTATATACATATATACAGAAAGGATAGCAAATCGTCGCGAATCGCAAACGGCCTTCGTTATATCCAAAATCTGCGCGGCACGTCCTTTTATACTCCGTCTCTGTGAATTTGCGAGGCCCGCCACGTTCGCCCACCACGTAGGCGGATACGTGAAGAAAATTGCCAGCAGCAGCAGCAGCAGCATCCTTACCGAGGTCGAGGCAATTATTTTCTCCTTCTTTCCTCTCGTCCCGGTCTTCTCTCCTCTTTCTTTTTTTTCTCGTCGACTATTTCACGCGGAAAGAGGAGGGAGAAGAGAGACGAATGAAAAGAAAAGCCGGCAGCTCTATGGAGTGGCTCGAGCGATTGAGCTCTCTTTCTTCCTCCTCCCCGCCCCTCGCTTTTTCATTAGCGAGATTTTATCGTGGAACGGAAGTAAAGGCCTTTGATAAGCCATTAAGAGCCTTTGAGGTGCAGACCTGATTGGAACTATACGCGCGTGCGAGCGATCATCGGACGCGGTTGCTGCTGTTGCTGCGGCTGGTGCTGGTGCGCGATATATAGGTTTTTCGGTTCGGCTTTGTTGCGGACCAGCGGTTCCGAAGTATTTTTAACTCTTATCAAATTAGTGCAGGGCATAGCCGAAATAAAATTGGAAATTATTTTCATCTCTCAACTTTTTGTATTATTATTATTATTATAATGTGGATATATAAAGAAAATGATTGCACTAATCATTCAAACAAAAACTATACTACGAACGTAAGCTGATTTGATTCCGGATGAATGCCTGGATTGTTTTTGCATTGTACACGGAGAAAAATACTCTCTTTAAAATTACTATAATCTTCACTAATGGCGATACAGAGTCAAATTATGAGAAACTTTACAATAATTATAAAACTTATTAGCATACATTCAATAATTTCCGCAAGTCCTGACACTGAAAAATGATTAGAGTAGTAACTAAAAATTGCTAACGTGTATACTAAAAATTATACGCAGTAAAATTTTAATAACTTTATTTTTTAATTTAGTAAATAATATTATGAATTTTGCTAAACAGTATAGTAAAATCAGTTATTTATATACTAAAAAATATTACTTTTGAAATTGGTATACCAAGCTTTTAATATTTGATATAAAGTATAGTAATAATTTAGTAAGTAG
>UELV01082710.1:0-12607 GCA_900490015.1 Megastigmus stigmatizans | reverse complement strand
GGAAGCCGGGGAGAATTTAATTAAAAATTTCCTCGATTACTTTTTGTTTGCTGAATCAGCTCTTGTGTCAGACAAGCGGTCGGAGAGGTGGAGGTCAGAGGCGCTTTTCTCGCGCTGTTGAGAAAAATTCATCCTGCTGCCCACTTCCTCTTTCCCTGCCCTGCTCTCCCTCTATACCTTTCTTGGCTTTAACTTAAAAATTATCGAGCTGTAGAAGAAGACTTGGCTTTGCCGGTGTGCGTAGCGCTCGTCCGGGTACAATATCAGTTAGCTCATCGTAAAGAGCAAGGAAAGAGAGAGAGAGAGAGAGAAAGAGAGCGAGAGAGAGAGAGAACGAGCGAGCGAGACCGAGAATCAGCAGCAGCGCGTTTCTGCAGATAAGTGGGGAAAGCTTTTCTCGCCGCCGCCGCGTAAACGCATTAACGCTCCTTCCAATTCGCGAGGAGGACCAGTAGCCAAAGCCAAGGGCGAACAGAGAGCGGTTGCGAGCGAGCGGCCAAAAGAGAGTAGTTAACACGTAATCGTCATAGAAAGCCAAGGGCCGTTTCCGCGGTTCGTTTAATTTTTCCTCTTCATCTCTCTTTCTCTCTATCTCTCTGCTAGACTGTCTTCTCTGGCCGCAGCTAGCTCGAGCTCTGTTATACGGTGAACTGGATTTCACAGCACACCCTTCCTCAACTAGCTTGCGCTTGCGCGTCTCTCTCTCTCTCTCTCTCTCTCTTCCCTCGCTTCTTCCCTCTTCCTTTCCAGCTCCCACCTCCACCTCCTCCCCCTCTCGTCCCACCTACCGTTCCCTACGTCTCGTGCACGTATACATCTCTCGGGCAGCTCTTTCCCTCGGTCGGTCCTTGCGGCCGGCGACCGCAGAAACGTTGTGCGCTCGAAAACCCGGCGTTGTAGAAAGAGCTGGCGGACAGAGAAAGAGAGGGAAGCATCGGTGACTGCCGAACGCGCGGCATTCGTAGATCGCGAACACCACTCGGACTATGGGAATTTTTCGAATCGACGTCAAACTGTTGTCTATGTCTGGGAAGTAAATGCGATTTACGGAATGCAAGCGAAATCGAGGCCAGTTCGCTTCGTTCTCTCTTCTCTCTCTCTCTCTCTCTCTCTCTCTCTCTCTCTCTCTCGCTCCCACGGGTCATTCGTCCCCCGACGCTTGCTCGCGATTCCTGCTCGCAGTACACGCGCGGTTGTGTGCGTATACGAGATTGTGTGTGTGTGCCGGCCTGTCCGTGTGCACGCGCCAGCGGCTTATCGCAATATCAAACATTCGATTAAATCCCGACGAAAAGATTTATTGGAAGTTGATGTGACCGAAAGAGATAATTTTACCAGTCTTGCTTCTTGTATTTTTCAATAAAATCCCGATCGCGAGCTGAAGCTGGAGAAATTTGTTGAGAGTATATATTAAAGTTTGTCTTTGCTGCTTGAACAGGATTCATTTAAAAACTGCTGCGATAACAGTGTCAGAGGATCATTCTCTTACACAATTGAAATTATCATGACTTTGTAAAACTATTGTAGGTTAAAGAGGTCGTTTATCCTGGAATCCGCTCGACGAGAAAATGTAAGAAATACAAGTGACCCGCCAAAAAGAAGATTCACTCGTACCGCTGAAATAGAATCACTGTTGATTCGACGATGTTCAATCTGCCTAACCTGCCACACTCAAAGAATATTGACAGTTTTCAGGAAATTGTACCATTTCCTTCAACATGTCTAATACATATATATATAAACCTTAGGTAAAAAGCTTTTCGCGTAAAAGTCATTCTTAATTTACGTCGAAAATGGCACTAAAATTCATAAAAAATATTTGACTAAATTTGACTAAATTGATTACATTAATTATTTCATAAAGGAAAAATTGCTAAAAGTCCGTCACCTTATTGACACATATAAGAAAACAACCAACATGATAGTATTCTCGAGTATAAAACTTTCTTATTAAATTTGTTAATTGAAACAATATTTTGTCAAAAGAGGAAAATATTTTGGTGTAGCATTGGGCGTGAGTCATCGCGAAGCTCTCCCCCCCCCTCTCCTCCCCGATGTTTCTAACGCCACGGATAATCATCACGGGCGGTGAGTTTATCTAATCAAGAGCAGAGAGGGAGAGCGAGAGAACGAATTGCTTGACGGGGTCCAGTGCAGCTGCACGACCGCGCGCGACTAATTTCCGGTTAGCTCGCACACGGGAGTGCCAGGTTGGGCGCCACTTCTCGCTCTCTCTCTCTCTCTCTCTCTCTCTCTCTCTCTATCTCTAGCAGTGGCTCTGTGTCCCTCTCCACGACTAATTTTTGCATAATGCAGCCTAATAAGGGTTAATGAAGGTAGCACCGGTGAGAGCTTAGGCCAATATAGCGCAAATTGGATTTACAGTGCTCGAAACACAAGCGAATCCTGCAGGTTCCGCGGCGCTTTAAGCTTTTCTCATCTCTCTGCTCTCTCTCTCTCTCTCTCTCCCTCTCTCTCTCTCTCTCTCTCTCTCTCTCTCTCTCTCTCTGCGCCGCTGGAGGGAGTTGTTCCCGGCTGCTCGTCATCTTCGCCTCACCTATTTTCTCACATTTGCCCCGGCTTTTGTTCTTCTCTTTTTGCCCCGCGCACACGTGTAACGCGCCCGTGCGAGACAATGATTGCTGCACGCGGCTATTCCTGCTGCAGTAGCGCACTGCGCTGCACCTCCTTTTCATCCAATTTAGCATTTTACAATTTTGCCAGCGGCTCCTCCTCCTCCTCTTCATCCTCCTGCTGCTCATGCTCACACTCATACTCATACTTATACTCTCATCTCTCGAATCATAATTGCATACTTTGTATAATACGCGAGCGCGCATAACGAAATTTGAGCTGCGCCGCCGGCGGCGGTTGCTGCTCTCCCCGTTGTTAGCTCTGGCTTGTAGCAGCAGCG
Organism: Megastigmus stigmatizans; assembly: GCA_900490015.1. Taxonomy (NCBI): domain Eukaryota; kingdom Metazoa; phylum Arthropoda; class Insecta; order Hymenoptera; family Megastigmidae; genus Megastigmus; species Megastigmus stigmatizans. The sequence goes on along the minus strand of UELV01082710.1, from coordinate 9,693 downwards.
AGAGATGAGACGATAGTGCTCGAGAGTGAGCCTATCAGGGAAAAAGTGAGTGGGGCAGGAGGGGAAAAAGCTGAGGAGTAAGCCGGGAAAGCTAGGCGAGACTAGGCGAGAGAGGTGCACGCGCGATTTACGGGGGCCAACTTGGATCCTCGGGGCTTTGCATTTTTTCCTGCTGCTGCTGCTGCTGCTGCAGCTCTCCCTCTTAGCTAGTAGCTACTCTGCTTTTTTGCCAACGTGAGGCGAGCTTTCTCTTTTTTGGTCGCCGTCGGAAAGTCGCTGAAAAACACCTTGGCGCTCGGGACGTTTTTCCTCTTCTTTCTCTCTCTGCCTTCCTCTCTGCGCCCCGAAAAAGCCTTCTTAATCTCTCTTTCGCTCGCGAGGACTGATCGATTGCTCCGGCAAAAAGCCTATAACTTCCTCCCCTTGTACACACCAAGTGCACGGAAAATCAATTTGCCCGGCTCTCGCGCGTTGCCAGACTCCTTTCTCTTTCTCTTTCTCCCTCTCCCTCTCACTCTGCCTCTGCCTCTGCCGCTACGCCGAGGGTAAACGCGGCCCAGTGCGGAAATGCTGCGGGTCGGAGAGATCTTCGAGGAAAAGGAGCCACGAGAATGAGAAGGCTGGAAAGGGTAATGGCTTAAAATACTCACCGAAAACTTGTGCTGGGCTCGGTGCAGGAAAATTTATGCAAACTTAAGAGCAAGTATGGGTGCAGTGTGGATGGGGTGGGGGGCAGAAGCCGTGAAGTGGAGACCTGCTCAAGGAGGACCATTGACTCCGGGTGAAGTAACCTCTTCCGCCCCCTCCCCTCTCTCTCTCTCTCTCTCTCTCTCTCTCTTATCCGCGGCCTCCTCCAGCTTTTCCACCCTCCTCCTGGGCTCATGCCCTTACTGGACGATCCGATAATTTCTCTCCGGAATGGATGCGAGTTTCGAGGCACTCGACTCGACCAGTCGTCTGTGTGTCCAGCCTGTATTTGCCCCCCAACTATTTTCCGACTTTTTTTCTCAGCCTCGCCAGATCGAGCGATATTAATCGTGCTCCGAGTCGCTCCCTGAAGCTATATCTACTGGGCGCTATACTATACCTATATCTGTCCCATTGCTGACTGTCCATCTAGTCGTTTCTCCCAATAGACTGCTAATATTAAAAGAGAGCACTTGCCGATTTGACCCTATTTACGTACCATTTTGCATACTATCGCACATCGATGCTGTCAAGAGAGTACAGAACACCTGCCTATAAGTACAGTGTTATATGTATATTTATTTGGCTGAATGCTTTCATCGACATGTCTATTGTGATTCAGAAGGTTTGAAGGAAAAAAAATCTAAGTGCAATAGTCTGGTTTTCGATTTTTTTTTAGTTTTTCTTATAGTAGAAGAACACTACTTGATAACAAGTGTATTGATTGAATTTATTATATATTTCAAATTAAGAGATTTAAAAATTAAGTTACTTTTATACAGTAGTGTCTGACATTACTATAGGCGTTTTTGAAATAAGTTACTGTGAGAGGTTGAAATTTTATAGAATAGTGTGATCGATCATTAAAAAGTTTAGCGAGGAAAATGTGCAGAACGTAGAAAAAGTATAGGCATGTAGTGTGGAGAAACAGTTGGGCCGAGATCTATTTCACACTTTCGTTGGCCGCACGGATTTTTACCGTGGAACTTTTTTCTTCGCGCCGTACAAACAAAGTTGAGCGGTGAATTCACGCCAACTTCTTCTCTCTCTCTCACTCTCTCTCTCTCTCTCCTTTCCCCACTCTCGTCCTCCCTGCGCCGTTTTAATAATTTTACACACCTACCTTTCGCTCGTTTTTTGTCTGCCTTTTTTATGCGGTTCAGCGTGCCCAACTTACTCGCACCTCCTCACACTTTTGAGCGGGCAAAAAGCGTAATATTCGACTACAGAGTCGAGCGAGAATTTTGAAAGCTCTAGAACGATCTTGCCAAATTTAACTGAATAATGGATTTTTTATTCTTTAAGTGCCTGTGCCTACACTTTTTAAAATGACTTAAGAATCAGGTTCACTGATTTTATATCCTATAGGTTAATATAGAAGTATTTTTAGAAGTAAACTGTGCGAAAAAGTAAATATTTGTTTACAATTTATTCACAATTTAAAAATATATAATATATGAATAGAAATATAATATTTATTTCATCAAAGTATATCATTTACTTTGCTTCAATGTTAACAGCTACCATATTTGTTCGACAAATTTATATATCATGGAATCTGTTTTAATAAAGGTAAAAATAAATTTCTTCAGCAAAATTTGTAATTATACCGACCTAAAAAAAATTTTTCATGGATCTATTTGGTTGTCAAAATCTATTCAAAAGTTAATTAAAAAATGATTGAAAAATATTTCTATAAAAATATTTTTAGAATTCCTGTGCCACGGGCCAAAATATGGAAGTTATTACAGTTGAATATCTTTATTCACGAGCCGATTTAAATAATAAAACTTTTTTTGAAAGAAACTGCGAAGCTTAAAGCTGTGTTAGTGTACAATATGAAATCTGAATTTCATTTTTGCTTTTTTGTTGCGTTGATATCACTGTTATTTTTTTTTATTTTATCACTGCAATGATATTGATATTTTTTTCTACTTATGGGTCTAATTATGTAAAGAATTGTAAATTGAATGTAAAAAATAGTGATTTATTAAATAATTTTTGTTCTATCCCACTAATCTCAACAGCAATAAACTTGTTTATTCATTAGACTCTTTTAGTAATCAACATTGTAATAATTAGTAGTAGATTCCATTATATACATAAAAAAATGCAGCATAAATTGCATTTTGGTTGCTCTCTAATAAATTGGTGTGTATCTGTAAGAACCGGAAAATAGCGCATGAATATATTGTAAATGTTTCCATTAATAACATGCAATTTATATAGGAATTGCTTTAGTGTTTTATTCGGCTACGCATTCATAATTTTCAACCGAAAATATAAAAAAAAATTCAAATCGGAGAAAAGCAATTTTGTTGAACGAAGTTGAGTGAAAATCATGTGGTGAAAAAGTATAAAAATAGAGTAATATTGAATGGTGCAGAAAGGTAAGTTTGAAAAAGCAGAATGCGCGAACAAAAAGCTTTCTGCACTGATTTGCTTTGTCTCAATCGAGGCTCGATCTGTCCCTCTCTCCGTGCACACCCCGATACCCGCATGCAATCTCGCATCTCTGTCTATGAGGCGATGCTCATTCCGGGCGGCTCTCCTGCCTGATCAGGCTAAATGCTCTCTCTCTATGGTATTTTCCGAATCACGCGACGAATTCGGCTAATACCGTGAGAGATCAGAAGGCTTGCGCTTTGGGGATCGAGCGCGGAATGGGAGGAGGCGTGCGGAGGCGTACGAAGGCAGCGTGTACGGAAGAGACGAGGGGGAGGAGGAGGCTCGGAATTTTGATAACGCAAAGGTCGAACGTGCTCTGTCGTTGGAACAAGGGCATTTACTTTGCTTAGTCCCGGCACTCGGTGTAGGTACTGGTTAACGCGCCCCGACTCTCTTTGCGGGAACCCCCTGCAGAGATCGCGCAAAAACGACCGCGCGCGACTCGTCGGGCCGCTTGTTAGGAAAATTGTTGAAAGCAGACACATTTCTGTGCCAATCGGGAGTAATGCGTTGAAAAGTTTTTCAGCTGTGAAATTGCAGAGACAGAGAGTGTGAGAGATAGAGAGTCAGGCAAGGGGGGAGGGAGTGAGGAAAAAGACGGGATGGAGCGAGAGTTGCAGTTTCGGTTAGCTGAGCAAGTGCACCACGGTAAATCATAGTCCGCGCGCCGTTACGAGATAACTGTTAAAAGCTTTTTCATTCGATTAATTTTACTACTTTTCCCTGATTACGAGCGCGCCGCGCGATACCGAAATCGCTGCAAAAACTTGATTATCACTTATTTTTGCACGCTTCAACTATTTCAGAGGAGCGTCTTCTGCTGCTGCTCGTATACCTAAGCTGAAAAATAAATTACAAGAGCGCAATGAGATAAGGGATATTTTAAAGTGATTGACCGAACTATTTTTATTACTATTTAGAATTGCTTTTACTCGATTATCTCGAGCACGATGGATATTATTTTTAAAGTAGAAATGAAGAAGACAGTTGCTATTTTCGAATGAGGTTCTAATTAAAATTATTTATAGTACAGGATATAAAAAAACGAAGCTTACCTATCTTATGGAGCGGTATAAAAAGTTTTTAAACAATTTTAAAAACGCTTTTTAGGACGGGATGTTACTTTTTTATAGTTTGTAGTCCGTGCAGTTTGCATCGAAGCTATGGATGGAAAAAAATTGTGTACATCTTTCAGTTTTTGCAGCCGTAGTATGAATGAGAGTAATAACAGATGTAATGAAAATTAGAAAATTTATGTCGTTACCAGCTCCAAACATGGAAAAACTTATTTCAGTTTTATCTTCACATGGTTAAACAAAATTTTACTTTGATCAGGCAATTTACCAGTTAGCAATGTTTAAAGTAAATGATTATATTTAAAATTTTCTGCTATACTCTTTGACATCATTTAAAGAAATTTTTTAAGCGAGAAAGTTATTCATAAACTCTGATTTTTTGCTAGACGCATGGTTGAGCTTGACATATATTAAAATAGCATTTAATAATGTTTTAAATGTGAACTTGCATTTGATTGAAAAAGTGTATAGCCGCTACGGGCAGCGGCTTATTGAGACTGAATCATAAAGCTTATTTAAGTATAAAAATAAAAAGTTAACACACCTAAAATATTCTATTTTGGTAGTGCATAAATTCATTTTATCGATCTGTATCGGTCGTTTTTCAATAAAGAAATAGTAATAAAATCCTTTATTATACTACGCAGGACGTATTTTTATCGTAAAAGTTTTACATGCAATATATACCGATTCAAATCAAGTTCATTTGATAATTTAACAGTTTGGATATTTAAACATAATTTAGCTTTACCTCATAATAAGTTCAGCAGTTGCTGCATTATTCTCGCTGTATATATTTACGTATAGTCAATGAAAATGAAGCTTAAATAACAAAGTAAATTTGCACATATCTAAATATAATATGAACTGGATTATATAGGATCGCCAACAATCATATGAATGCTGAAGCATAGTGGGAAAAAGGATCAGCTCGCAGAAAAGCTCTTTTTATTTCATGTATACGAAACTATAAGGGCTTTCAAATAGCGCGCGCGGGTATGCCGATGCTCGTTCGGAGAGGAGGAGGAGGAGGAGGAGAGAAGAGAAAGAGTCATGTAGTATCCGCACGAGAGCTAACCGGGTGCAGATTGTTTATTCATTCGAGACCCGGTGATATATTGTGAAGCACATGTGGAGCTGCGAGGCTCTTCAAAGAAGAGGCCAAAGTGACCAAAATAACGAGAGTTTGCGCGCGGCCGCGCTCGTCTGCTTTGCTGCTGTTGCTGCAGAGAGGCGCGAATGTCACGACCATTTATACAGAGCAAATAAGAGTGGGCCGCTCAGTCGCGCGGCTGCTGCAGGCCAGCGATTCGTCAGCAGCTGCTGCTGTTTCAACGAACGCCTATTCAGGTCTTCCCCGCGAAATGGCCATCGGAGCTGGCGGCTCCCGAGGAGATCGAACGCCGACGAGAACATCATCTCTCTTTCTGTTTCTATTACTCTTGTCCTCTTCTGCAGACTTCCACCACATATGAATTAGAAGAGCTTTTTTATCTCGGGAGCTTGGCCGGGCTGACATTAAAGGAGCGATGAAACCTCTTAAAACGAGATTTTTCACCGCTGCGGAAGGAGAGGGAGGAGGAGGGGAAGGACAGGGGAGGAGGAGGAGGAGAGCCGGATGAGCGAGCAAGCCCTTATAGCGCAGTCGAGCGATAAACGATGCATCAGTATCCATCTCCGAGGAGTCGGATAAATAAGTTTTCCGACAAACCTAAGCCATCTCATAAATTTTCCTGCCGCTTCCCCCCTGTGACACACCGAGCCTATGGGGCTAAGCGTACAAACCGGCACAGGCAGCGAGGGATATGCCTTGTATATATATATTGGTCCGTGTATAAAGAAAAGCATCGAGAAAGATATACACAGAGAGAGAGAGAAAGAGCGCTGCTGAGCGGACTTTGCGCGGTAGATCGTTTATTATCGCAATCCGCGTACCACTTGGACAGGGAATCGCTCGCTCTTCGCTGTGTGTATATTATTAAACGTCTTTGCGCGCTTTGCCCTTCTCTTACTATATACCCTATAGCTCTTCTTTCCTTCTTTCTTTTTTTTTCCTTCCGTTTTACGAGCCGTAGCGTAGCGCTTCAAGACGATTCCCCTTCTAAAATTATCCGTCCGTTACCACCTTCCCCCCTCCCCCTCTCACGCGTCTCTGTTTATACTACACTCGCGCTCCACTCCTTGTGTAGCTCCATTCCTCATCTCTATGCCTTGACTCTTTATGTCTGTCTGACTTTTTCTCAAAATAAATGCAGCGCTAAGCCGTACGAAGCGATAAGCTTATACCCACTCGGATTTTCACAGATCAGAGAATTCGCCGATTATATATATAGACGCGATATTGTTCCACTACGGTATTTTTCACTCTCCGATCATTTCGTTTAAAATGTTTACTAATGGCTTGTCGATTCTGCATATCTGATTAAAAACTGCGCGCTCAAAAGAGAATAAATTTTGTAGCCTTGTCGATTCTATTGTTTGCTGTCCAATTTGTTTTGTGTTATATCAAGCAAAACTTGTCGGATTTTTTTTATTTCTCCTATCAAAGCGTATGATGAGCTGCTGCTGCCAGATTTAATAGCTTGCTAAAATTTGATGCGCAAAACAGATGCGTAAATAAATGTATTCAGTCAAAATCCAAATGATGAAATAACTAGAAAGAAAAAAAAGCTGAAATATCGCTGGCAGCAGCGAGACTTTATTCTTTTGATTACATTGATGCAATGCTTTTACTGCCGCGCGGCCGGTTATTTTTGCATATCCCTAACCGGAAAGTTTTAAGCTCCAAATTCGTCGCACAAAGCCACACACTCGTCGTGCGAAGCTTATTCTAAACAATTTGTACACGGTAATTAATTGTTGGTTCGGAAATTTTTAATTGCCAACTATGTTGCAAGAACTTTTCCACCCCGATAATAATTAAATGCAGTGGTAGGCATCAGAGAAAATATTCAAAATCATTTTAACCATCTGAATGCGTGCTCTCAACTCGTGCGTCATGGCAGCTAGTACAAAGAACGTCATAACGCGACGAGCTTTTAAAATACTCTTTCATCCGAATGGAATAGGCGCGCGCACGAGGTTCGGCGGTAAAAAATGAAAGGAGAAAAAAGTCATTCGATAGGCAGAAATATTTACGAGCTTTTCACTCTCCTCCGTGTTATTCGTCTTCCTCGACTTTCTCCCCTCCTTGTGTTGTGTATATAATAGTCGTTTTTGCCTTCTTTCCTCGCCCTTTACCAATACGCTCTGGACACTTGCTTATTTTACGCTCTGCAGACCCTCGCTTTTCGTATGAGTGCGTAAAGGGCGTACCTAAGCATATCTCCAGTCTCGAGTAACGAGAGCAAGAGCAACTGTTATATACAGACGTTCTACTTCTCTCTCTCTCTCTACCTCTCTCACTGCCACAATTTGCTTTCATTTCTTTAATAGACTTGATGACATCAACCGAGCCTAAAATTGCAATTAACGTTAATTGCTCAGTGTAACGATTTGTTGATGGTTAAAGTGTCAAAATTGTATCTAAGCTCAAACTGTGGGACAGGCGCACTCCAAGCGTATGCCTGCCTTTAGACGAATATTGATAAAAAATATCTATAGTCAAAGGTTCCGGTACTTCTGCCTCTTTGGCAAAATCTAATAAAAGATTAAAGAAGCTCTCTCTCTGATGCCATTAAATTTTACTTTATGTCAGCTACGTTATACTGTAGTGTATGTGGATGTTTTATAAGGGCGCCGCGCACCAGATCGAAGTAGAATTTTTTATTTCAACTTTGACGATCGATGATTTTCCACTTTGAAAGCTAACGCACACATTCCCGTCACCATATGGTGATCGCATATATCCGAAGGCGGGCAATAAATCAAGTCGAATAAAATCCGAGCCACTCGGTGCAAGGGGACAATCCTTGGTAAGAGCTGCGACTACTGCACATTTCTGACGTAAGTCGCGGCTCCACGCATCCAGCGCCTGTGCATATATATATATATATATGTGTGTACATATGTGCAGTGTGTATATATACAGAGTCGTGCGCAGAGAGGCTCGCGAGTGCAAGTTTAAAGTAAGAAACAGTGGAGAAAATGAGGGGGAGAGATAGGAAGCGAGAGAAGGCGAGAGAAGCTGCGAGAGAAGGGGCTTGAGCTGCGAGAGCGTGTGAGTGTGTAAAAGTGAGGCCTTGGAGCTCGTTAGTGACTGCCAGCCGCACATGTGAATTCCGCGGTTAGCACATTCGCCTACGTTGTACGTATATATGTATAGTGGTGAAGCTGCTGCTGCCATTGCTATACTGCGGTCGCGAGATGTTTTGCGTGCCTTTTCATTTCAATCCGGTCTAGCTCCGAGCTTTTGCTATCGCCTGCTCACTCGACGAGGGTAGCTTTGATTTATAAATACGTGGATTTTCCTTATTTCCTGCTCCGGAGAGCGGAAAAAACTTGGTCCTATGGATGGAAGGAGGACATACGTGTTTAATTGACATGTACTAGATGAATATTGTTCGTTCGGGGAAAACAAAGATTTTGTAATTTTTTCTCCTCCAATACGAGCCGTATATTTCTTATATAATCGTATCAGGGTTTAATTGCAGAGTCGGGAGGAATCTCGTGGGATCAAATAAATGGTTTCTGTCACAGCTTTGAGTTTGCTCGAATGTGCAGTGCTTTGTTTTGCTTGTACGCTTTTTTCCTGCTACAGAATATTTTTCACGACAAATTTTCCTTTGAAGATACTAAAATATTTGCATGTGGATACTCACTAGATTCTTCTCATTTTAATTATACTTGGTTTGACATGGTTTTAAATTAACTTGAATATGGGAATATATTTTAATTTTTATACACGAAACTCTGATTCTCTACAAACATTATCATAAACAAAAAACCTCCAAACGTTTCACGCTTTAAGCTTAATTATCATACGTAAGCACACTGGGTTTAATTTATATTAAGAATCACGTTTTCATGAAATTACAGTAGTATAATTATAGTGGTATAATAGAGAAGGTGTGCGCTCGGCGGAGCTAAAAATATGTATTGCTTAATCCGGAGACAAAAGGGCGCGAAAAAAGTAAAGCACGGAAAAGGGAATCTTCTCTCGGCAAAATCTCACCAGCTCATATAATAGCTTACAAGCACGCGCTCCCTCTTTTTTCCCCTCAGTTCCTCATCCCCTCGGCGTCTAATGCTTTACAAGCTTTATTATTCCGAGTACATAGCGTGGGAGTGGGTGCGAAAAAATGTCGTTTCCCCTTCCCGTTGCCGCTACTACTACTACATACTCACTCTCACTCTCTCTTTCTCTCTTTCCTACTCGGGTGCGAGTTAGAGAAATTGCCATAGCAGGCGGTGCGTGCGCTTTAACGCGACGGCCCATACCCGGACCAAGAACAGTCGCTTATTGTCGGCTCCCCGTCGCTCTCCGCGTCCTCGAGTTACGGCTACGCGCGCGACACACATACACAGAGAGAGAGAGAGAGAG
>UELV01082709.1:0-10553 GCA_900490015.1 Megastigmus stigmatizans | reverse complement strand
ATATATAGTATATTGAATTCAAAATTTATTTTAGTTTTTAAAAACATTCTTCTGGTATAGTAATAATTAAGAGTAAATAAATTAAAAATTGCTATACTGGTATAGTAATTATTAAAATAATATTTTCTAGAACTTAGCATACTTCAATTTTACTATACTGTCTACTAAACATTAGTAAACAGCGACTCTGTCTCACCATTGCTGAATATTATAGTAATTTTTCATGAAGTTTCTCGCAATTTTTAGTGAACTATTTTTCTCCGTGTATATTATATATTCGCAAGTCGACGTACACTCGCCAACTTAATTCCAGAGAAAAAAAGAAATATATATATATATTTCGCCTTTGCCGAGAACTAATACACAGTCACACAGAGGCGCGCGCTCGAGACTTATGCTCGTTACTACGGTGTATTATACACAACGTAATTTTTTTCCGCAATACGGCAGGGCGCGCAGGTTTTCTGAGAAGGGCTTTCGCGGCTTGCGTGAAGCGAGCCTCTTATGTATATACACTGATCTGAGGTGGAGAGGCCAGAGAGAGAGAGAGAGAGAGAGAGAGAGAGAGAAAGAGAGAAATGCGCTTTTCGACGAAGAAAGGCAGGGAATTACGGGCCGACGGAGTCTCGCGACGAATGGGTTGGGGTTGTTAGAGGCAACCCCTATTGTGTGTGTGTGAGTGTGTATACGTTGTATATAAGCTTCGATTGTTTTGCAGCTCTTGCGGAATGAGCTAATTTGCTCGCGGCCCATGCGATTTTTAGCTTTCGAAACTATCGAGTGCCTGCTGCTGCTCCTGTAATATGTATGTGTGTGTATGTGTATGTATATACCTATATAGGATGTAGTAGCATGCGTGGAGGTGTTTTGCGTATTTACTGGGGTTGGTTGTTGGACTGGGCCGCAGGAAAGAATTATGAACATGGGTGTTTTTTAATAAAGAAAAAAAATTTTTTTTTAAATATATATATATACAGGTAATTTTTTACATTATTTTTTCATTTGAAACTGGAGCCTTTTGTCGTTTTCATCAACTATTTAAAAATAATTATTAAGCATGGGAAGAAATTCTTTTAATGTGAAAAAACTCATTATGTACTTTTACAGTATGTAAACCAGGATACCTGTTAATGTTAAATACCTGTTACATAGGCCTGGTTAAAATAATCAAATGTAAAAGGAAAAAGAAATTGCGTAAAAGTATTAAGTACATACATTTATATTAATATATTTTAAACAATTTTTATCAAGTAATTTTCACGATCACCACAGATTTTTATCGATAAAAATAACTATACTTTTGCTCACAAGCCACGATAAACACCAGCTGGATTCATGTGTAGAAAAGACGCCTATATACGCTTGGGTCGCGGGAAACATCAGCGAGAAAAACGGCCGAGTAAAAAGATAGTGGAAAGTGCAATAGGTCGAGCGCTGATGCAACGACGAGAGAGAGAGAGAGAGAGAGAGAGAGAGAGAGAGAGAGAGAGAGAGAGAGAGTGAGAGAAGATTTTCGTCCGGTTCCACGGCTACACTGTGGAGCTTTGGCGCACATTCGACTGTCCCAATGACGTGTCGTAAAAGGCAATAAACCGCAAAAATTCCCGCGGCGCGTTAATAAAACCGCATCGTTGGCCACTGCCCATCCAATGCCTGCAGACGCAAAGTGGGCGAGAGAGAAATGTTCAGCATTTTGCAATGCCCGTTTGGAGAGTTGCGGAGCGAGCGAGTGAGCAAGAGAGAGAGAGAGAGAGAGAGAGAGAGAGAGAGAGAAAGGATGGAGGGGAAAACGATGGTCGCTGGGTATAGAGCGCTAAGTCCCGGCCTTTTATGGGGACAATTTGATTTTAGGCATCGATTTTACGATAGGGTTTTGCTGTTCTGCTGCTGTTCGCTTGCTTTTAGGTGAGGTTAGGTTGGCTCTACGTTATACGCGACGAGGATAGTATGCAGTAAGAGAAAGAGAGAGAGAAAAGTTCGAAGCCCTGGCCAGTGAAAATTCGAAAATCTTTCTCTCTAACACACAGACCTCGCGAGAGATTCTTACTTTGGGCCTCTGCCGCAGAGCGAACGCAGTCACGACAGTTTGAGGTAAAAGTTGCGGTCGTCGCATGGGCGAAAGTGGAATAAAGTTTTACGATATTGTTTTATAACGAGACCTCGTGCATTCTGTTGTTTTCAGCCATAGGGATGGGTATAGCTGCCGCCGCCGCCGCTGCTGTTGCACCGCTGCGGACTAAATGCTGCGGCCTTTCGGCAGTGTTTTGTCGCCGTGCGAATTTTCAGGTCAACCGAGTTATGCTCGCTTCTCGTGCATATACATATATATAAAGAGCCGATATATACCGCGGACAAAAAACAGAGCTGCTGCATCTTTGTTTTTTTGTGTTTTGAAGCTCGTTCTTTTTTGGTGCCTCTGATTTTTTGGATTGGCAAAATGGAATGGGTAATTTGGATTTATTAGGTATATTATTGTTATTGGCTGTTTGATAGACCGTGCACGATTGAAATTAGAGCTGAATTGTTTTTAATAAAATTTTTTTTTTGTATAGATACATAAATAAGGTAAGTAAGAGACTCAGTGCTCAGACAGGTATTCTTTTTTTTTTTACTAAATTTCATCCTTTCCTCATCATACCTCATTATAACAATAAACTTTTGTATCTTCGTTCATTACGTGGAAGTGACTCTCCAATCTATTATGAACAAACTTTCGACAAGTAGTATTTACAAGGCTTCTCAACAACTTTTTCATGTAACTGCAAGTTAATTGAAAATACAAAAGCAATTACGTATTTTTTACACCATAATATATCGACAATTAAATTAGACGGTTAAAATAGATAATTGATTAATCAACGATTAAGGTAGACGACGCGAACGGATTTGCATCCGTCATATAATGAAAAAAAATTAATAACTAAACAAAGAGCAAAAAGATATGTCCACCAGGTCCATTTAGTCCACCTGATGAAATTCTTTCTCTCCGCGCCTCGTCTCTCGCACTATACTATATACGCGTCCGTCCGGCCGAATAATAAATTTCACTTGGGTTGCGCGGTAATTAGCCGCGACACTTCCACAAAACGCGCCGAGCCTCGACTCTACCAACAGCAGCAGCAGCAGTAGCAGCCATAGCGAGGCCGCGAGCTGGATTTTTGCATTTCCAGAAATCGAGTTTTCCACGCGGAAATTGCGCCTCTCGGATACGAGAGATGGGCCACACACTGCTCCTCGACCTACTGCTTCTCTCTGCATCTCGACTCCGCTCCTCTCTCTCTCTCTATCCTCTTTTTTTGTCCTCTGCCATGGTGTGTGCTCAGAACGGAAAATAGAAGGAAAAGGATGCTCCGAGCCGCATCACACATATGTTATACATATATAGAGCGCATGTATTATAACTTCGTTGTCGTTTTTTCGGACGAAATAAAAATGTACTTTTTGATGCTTAATTAATATTTCGGTGCGGACGCTTCAATCGTATGCGTTATTACGTGCGTTAAACGCAATAGAACTGTGTTTCGGCATATGAGAAATTTTTTCCAGACTCGTACATTTCAATAAATATCTTTCGGGCCGCGAGTTAATTAACAACAAAAAAAAAAAGATCGCCGATGTATTGAAGCGACGGAGGGGTCGATTACGCGAATAAGTGCGTTGTCGCGCGTGCATTATGAACGTATCTCGGAATACGCATAATAATGAGCTCTTTCACGATTCACCGGGCGAATACAACGAATATGCATTGAATTAGTCGGGAATAAAATGATTCCGCATCAAAGCTATATGTGCAGCTGAACGACCATCGGAAGCATAAGCAACTCGGACCTGTCGAAGTTTACAGCGGGAGATGATGATCAGTCGTGTATATATGTGTGCATGCACAGGAAAAGCGTCGCGGGGACATTTTCTTATGGCGATTGAAAATTTCGCTCGCCAGCAGATGTCAACCCTTTTCGCAGAGAGAGAGAGAGAGAGAGAGAGAGAGTGAGAGTCTGCGCGCATCGGTCATATTCCGGCAGAAGCGGAACTCATCAGCCTGGGAGGAAGTGGACACGTCGGGACAATTTCCTTACGGCGCGAGCTCGGCCTCCTCCTTCATCGTCTGGTCGCTTCCACCTCTATCTCTCTCTCTCTCTTTTGCTGGTGCGCTGGGCATCTCTCTCTCTCTCTCTCTCGCCACACACGCCAACGGATTCCCTTCGATTGACCAATTTGCTGGGCGCGAATCGATTCCATATAGCTGCTGCTTGTGCTTCTGCTTCGGCTGCTGGTGGAAAGCGCTCGTTAAGCGGACGCTCGGATTTCGACTTTTCTTTTGCATGTAGCTAACCTATGGGGATTAGCTGCGACGCACCCGGTCGACAACTCTCGCGAGAGTCCCCCCGTGTATTACTCTGGCTTGATTGAGATTCCTGCTTTCTCTGCTGCTGGACTTGGCTTTCGATCGTTTTCTCTTTTTTCTTTTTTCTTTTTTACAGTTGGACAGTCATGAGATCGGGTTATTATGTGTGTGGTTTTTGAGGAATGAGAAAATTAGTCTACCAAAATGATATTGAATGTTTTATTTTCGTAAATGAAGTGTTCTCGGTTACGAGCAGGTATGCGTCTGCTTTATTCTGATTATAAAATTCTAATTTCCGTTGCGAAATTCACAGAAACGGAAGTGTAAATACACTGATATAAGTGGTATACTTATCCATGTATAAAAGATTTTTCCATCTCATATTTTCATAATTTTCGTAGAAAAAATTATGATGTATCCTTTCTTTTTTTGATTTAAACAAACATTTATTTATATGAAGATAGAAAATTGGGTAGAGAAGTCGGTATCATGACGTCATACATGTTAAATATTATATCTATATAATATAAGAAAATACGTAATTTGAATAGTCATAACTTTTGAATTTAATTTTTTTATAAAATATTCATAAAATTTGAATTTAATCGTATTTTCAAGGAAAACAAAAAGTAGGTCCTAAATAAATTTATATAATTATTTTTCTCATGCGAGTTTCCCATTGTACAAATTAAATATTATTAATAAAAATTCTAATGTTAGTAGTAAGTATAAATAATGCGTAACGAAGCAAAATATCTGTTTACTGAATGCTAGCATACTCAAATTTAATTTTTTTTTTAACTAATTAAACAAAAATATAGTTTATAAGCGCGAATAATTTAAATTCTTATAAGCGCAGAAGCGATGATTGATAACCAAAGGTTATCATTAAAAATGTATAAGCTAAACTTAATATTTTATTTAAATACTATTAATTAAGATATTAAATCAAATAATAAACAAAGCAAGAAACTAAAGATTCTATTCGATTGACACTAGCAATTTCAATAAATAATATTTTTTAGTTTTTATTGATAATTTCTCAAGACATGCAAAAAGGCTCGTTGAATATAAAAATTAGTTTTCCCTTTGTTGGGATGCAAAAGTCTCGATTTCGGGAAAATGGTTTTGTTATAGTGTGGAAAAATGACCTCGCCCGATGAACATAAAGCGATTGTACCGTGAAAAAAAAAGCCTTTTTACGCGTAAGCTGATTTTCGCATATATGCCAGCGGGGGCCGAAATGCTTTCAGTGATGCGGTGTAACTCGATGGATCCGAAATTAAAAAACACGCTGCGCTGAACCTATTGCACGAGAGAGAGAGAGAGAGAGAGAGAGAGAGAGAGGCGGAGGAGACCCAAGGCTAAAATTTTTTCGGAAAATTGAAAAGTTGTTCGGCTTGAAATAAAATACACAATTTTCATGAATATTTATATACACCATCTCGCGCGAAACATCAAAAGATAGGATATATTTATGTATGTGGGGCATATACACTGTATGAAAAATGAAACGTTGGCATTTATTCGAATTTTGACTTTGTTTTATTCCATAAATAGTCGGTATACAAGCTATTTTCTGTCGATTACTTTGAAAACACATTATGGCACTAATAATTGGACATTTGACACGAATAAATGATCAGACTTGACATTTTTACTTACCGAAATAAACTTTACATAAATTTCTCCTAACTACAACTATCTGAATTTTGAAGCTTTTTATACCGAATAGAACATAAGTTATATAAACAGTAATAACGTGGTAAATTAATTAGAGTGAAAGCTTAATGTATCGATAAAGAAGAGAATCAATGTGTTAAGTACACATATATATCCATCATCTATAAATGCAATAAATTGTTATTGTCGCGGAAAATCAACTGTATCCGAGCAAAATGAAATCGCTATTAACGGAACTCGCCTACATACAATTCCTGGAATCTTAAACGCAAGCCTGTGCTGCAAGAGTCGGGAATTCGCGCATCGTATATATGTATTGTATATCGGAAAAGTGCGAATAAGAGGCTCTGGGCGTAATAACGATTAGGAGCCTCGCAAAAATTCGCAATTAATCGAATTCGCTGCTCCGCTTCTCTTACACAGCGACAGAGCGAGAGAGAGAGAGAGAGAGAGAGAGAGAGAGAGAGACAGAGATATAGATAGATAGATAGACAGAGAGAGAGAGAGAGAGAGGGGTTCGCACACTCTTCCTCTAATTCTCGGGAACCAGCAGCGAGGGACACTCACCAGGCGGGCGTACAGAGACACTTTGTAAAAAAGTGCACTTCGAGTCTCCGTTCTCTCTCTCTCTCTCTCTCTCTCTCTCTCTCTCTCTCTCTCTCTGTCTGTCTATCTCTCTCTCCTACCCCCGTATATAACACGGACACGTATACACTTGGCCGATCCTATTGCTCTCGAAGCCTCTGTGTGCCTCTATATATATATATATATATATATATAACCCACCCCGAAGCCTTTGCCCCGAGAAAGAGGGAGTGAGTGTGTAGGTCTGGCTAGAAATTATGGACGACCGATCCTATAGGTCCACAGCTCTTTCGCTCCCTTTTCCCTGAGTATAACCGAGACACTCTCTCTCTGTGTGTGACGCAAGCACACTGCACAGATATATATAGAGACATGCGCCAGCTCTGTGCCAGGGGTGCGTCTCATCCATTTAGGTTTTATCACACATGACTGGATGGGGTGAGACTTGGCCCGCAGAGGTTCTCACGTAGATTACCATCGCCTATACTGATCGCGCGAGCCTTTCTTATATATATTATCTACGTGTGTGTGTCTCTCGCGGACACCGATGCGCGATCATCTCACGTCGGAGCTTTTCTTTCGAGCGCGAGACACCTTATACGTATACGTTATGTGTTCTTTTTGGCTGCTGTATAAGGCGCAGGTAAGTGTTATTATGCAGGTACTTTTTTTTTGGCGGTTTTTTTGTACCCAATTTGTATCACTGGTGTTTTAAATTGATAGGTGACGTAAGTTGAAACCTGATTTTATATCTAAAATTGTTTCAGGTACGATTTACAAAAGTGTATGTGTGTGTTAAATAATTGAAGAATTTCGTTTGCAAGCAAACATTTATCAAACGATAATAAAGTCTCAATTCTAAAGTACGAGTAAATTTATTTACTAAAGTTTCGAACATCGTGGAATCCACTGAATGTTCACGGTTTTGAGTATTCCTACCAAATTTGTCACTGCACAATTTCTGAATACAGTGTATTTAAAAAAATCTACAACTATAATATCATTAAAATTTTCATTAATTCAAAATTTTAACTCATTATAATACCGCTGTACCGACATGACTCAGCATTACAGTACCGACAAACTGTTGCGGACTGTTTTCCAGCCGCACATTTATTTCCATTATTATTGTAATGGAATTATTCTATACGGTAGAAATTTCCTATTGAAGAATAATCCCAAGTCCTCGCGTCAAGTGTGAAAAAAGCGGCCAATAAATGTCGGGCACACACACACACACACACACACTAACACTAACACTAACGCACGCATGCACGAAAGAATGAATAAAAAAAAAGAGGGAACGAGGCGAAAGGCTTGGGCTTAGGCAAGGCCAAATCTTTTGAAGACGCGAATGCATAATTACGAAGGATTTACCAGGGCAATGAATCCCTGATGAATCTCGGATGGAAGGCTGGGCTGCAGGGCTACACCTAAAAAGCCGAGCTATAGCGCCGCCGCGCCACGGACTTCGGCCCTGCTATAGCTGGCATATATACATAAAATAGCACCGAGGCCAATAAGATACGTGGTATTTCCATGTGAAAGCGAGTCGCGGACTTTGAAGCTCCTTGCGTCCGGCGTGCACGGTTCACTCGCTCTCCCTCTCTCTTTCTCTCTCGCTCTGCACGCTTCATTCTTATAACCGAGCAATATATAAAGCAAAGCCCATACACCACTTAGGAAATCGCTCGGCTATGTAGTCATTTCTCTCTCGGCCTCCCTTGAATATGCATTATCGCACGGCTGAATACATCCTAGGCCAAGTTTTTGCGCGCGCGACGCTGCAGCGCTACGCGTTTCGTGCTGCACTCTATGCGTCTATTATCTACCTATAGATACATCTTTTGGGGGACCGACAAAGATAAGCCGGCTCATTTACCTATACCAGACATTTGATTTTATTTATATTATGTGCATATACTTTCTGGGCACGAGTTAAGCGTTCGTTGCGTAAGGGTTTGTTAAGTTGTCAATGCATTGAATTGTAAAATATGCATAATGCAAAAAATTTAGTACCTGTTTAGAGTATCAGATTGTTAGAGTTTTTGCTACAATAGTTTATTCAGACGATCTTGGTTTGAACGTTAGTCTTGTGCAATAACTTTTGATCGTACACAGCAGATCTTAACATGAAGGACAGAGCAAAATTTTCAAATCCGCATCTTTTAATCAAGATAGCAAAGCCCAAAGACAATTTCGCCAACGCGCATAAAACGCAACTTCTGCAAAGACTCGCATCTATCCTATAATGAATCGCATGTATATACAGAGCCGCAAAATCTTTCGCGCTGTATACACGTCGTTGCTTAAACAAGAGCTGCGTCTCATCGTAGGATTTATCGATTGTTCCCGGTCTAGCGCTGCTGATGCGGTATGTGTGGTCCCCTTCCGTTCTTCGACTTCTTCGGAACGCGGAGCGCATGATTTTGCTTCGTTCTCCCCTTTGAGGGTCGTCATATACGGAGGATTCGCTCACGCACTCTACGCGCGCTCTTTTCATTGGGAGAAATTTTAGGGAAATTTTCGGCTGTGGTCTTCTCTCCTTCTGCTTGGGCCTTCAACTCAAGATTCTCCTGCTTCGAATAGCAGTGCGAGCGGCTAATCGAAATAGTTAAGCCTTATTCTATTCTGTGGAAAACATTCTCAAAGTGTTTATACTAGCCAGTGATTGTTTTTAGTTTATTAAAATAACATTACTCAATTGTTTTGGTCAGCATTGCTTTGTCGATTAAATTTGATAAGAATTTCGTAAAGGATTTAACCGCGCAAAAACGGTTAGTATATTCAGTATATTGCATTACCAAAATATAGGTGATTTTCGGTAATCCAAAAGAATGTGTACAAAACAATGCATCAGCATAAATAACGTAATCATTATATGATAGTGATATACATAAATATTTTGAATTGGAAAAATCACTAATATTTTCCGCACTAAGAGAAATAATTCGGTATTGCCATTGATTTTATGACTGGATGAAATATTCGGTTATTACAACAACTTATTTGGTTACAAATACCGATAAATTATTTAGCTACAGAAGTCACGAGACATTTCGGTATTCATAAAGATGTATCTATTTTGTGCGATTTCGGTACCAGTTACTGCAAAAAAGAGTAAGGCAATAGAGTACTTTATGTTCTTATAGTTTTTTTCAAAAATTTTTGAAAAATTTATTGTTTATAAACTAAAAATGATATTAACCATAAGCATTAAAGATCATCTTCCTATACCTTTGACTTACAGAGTGTATTCTGCTAGATACAAAGCTCATGATTCATTTTGTAATTAAAGTGCTTGAAATCAAAAAATTTTGTAATCACATGCGAGTAATATTTAATAGACAAAAATTTACGAAAATGAAAAATAATACGACATAATTAAGTTAATCCTTTCCCATAAAATATTTTAACAACATTTTATTGTAAAAATTATATTATTTTAAATAAATGAAAATGTTTTGTACTTAAACGGTTTTTTTATTGCATGTCTCCACATAATTTTATAAAACATAGTAGTTCCTGTATTTTTCATTTATTTTATACTGTGAATAGATATGATAAAATATGATTGTTTGTCTAGCGGGATGAAAGTACCACTTTCTCTCCTGGTGCCTATTCGAGAACGTTGTACTTTCATCCTCGCTAGCCAAAAAAATAGTACGCGCTATACTCGGGAAGAGAATTGGCCAGCCCAGACCTTGCGTTTGACAACTTCGTCTTCGACTCGAGGGTTAATTTACACAAATTCTGTACTGTTCAATGTTTTTTCCTCCCTAGTGGCGTAATATACTATTATTTATTAACCCATTAACGACCAACATCCCGAATTTTCAACAACTTTTTCAAGGCTTTTTTTCAATTAAAAAAAAGGTTTGAAAAAATTTGGAAAAGATCATATCCGACGTATTTTGAGCTGTTCTTTCGAATGGCGATA
>UELV01082708.1:12889-27401 GCA_900490015.1 Megastigmus stigmatizans | reverse complement strand
ATATATATATATATATATAATATGTTAAACTCAAAGAAGCAAGTGTTTCTTAAATAATGTATATAAGAATATAAATAAAAAGTACATGTAAAATAATCAATTTACAATGATTGGTATCTTAAAATTCATAATATAATTCATGCATTGAAGAGGTATAATTACTACATTGAATATTAAAAAAAGAATAAATAAAACATTCTTATTACGTTTTACTGTTCTTTTCGTAGTGCGCAGTCACCACTTTTGCATTGCAGTAACTCATAAGTACAGCACGTTAAAATATAAAATGTATGATACTTGACAACATGTTTCTATAATAATAAATTCTTATAGATTATGTTATATTCATGTCAGCCTCGAACAATAATTAATTGATTGTTATTATAGTGTTCTCAAAACATTTACATTTTCTCAAGACTATCGCGACGTACGTATTACTTCTAAAATTATATTATGGAGACTGCAAAGATTAAAAGTAATATACTTCTACTTGCATTTCAAATTTTATGAACGAAACGCGAATTCTTCCTTCTAGAGCTTAATGATATTTAAAATTTAAAATAATTTTAAAATACTAACACAAATTCTCTTTAGAATCAAATAAAAATTCGATTTAAAAAATACTGTAGAAAATAAACACGTCGATACTATTTTCTTGTTACCTCGTTTACGATTTAACGAAGGGCGATGAAACGACTCGATGAATTCACTATCATATACGGACTTTTCATTTTCCTCAATCGATATTAGTCAAAGAAGAGAAAAGTTGCGGAGTAGCTTCAGAAATGTTCCACTACGCTGAAAATACTACCGCATTATAAACATTCGCATCTATTTTTAAGGTTCAGAGTACGTAAAGTCAAGCTGGTAAAAATAGTCACTAGTGTAAAAACGTATATTCTTTTTCCTTTTCGTTTTCGGAAAAATCTACTACCAGGATGGATTTACGTATATTTCATTTTCGTATTGTGTGAAAATTGGGTTGAAATAAAACAATCCTTTGACATTGTAAATTGAACAATTACTATAATTGCCCAATGAAATGTATTTTAAGATTTTGCCAACTTTGAGTAATAGGCTTTATGAGATGAACGTTTCTGCTTCATGATTGAAAAAATTATAGCAGTTAATGATGAAAATTGATCTATTTCAACCGTACAATTTCATTTTCATAACGATTACGAATCATAAGGTACCGTTTATTTTTGTTTCAGTTAGTGCCCGAATAAAGCCGAGGAGGGAATTGATAAAGTAATACTATATAACAATTCTTTTAGAGCGAGTTGCTGAAGAGGAACAAAATATTGACAATATAATCTCGGAGAGTTTAGAGCTTTTTCAACAATTATTAAACATTTACCTCGCTGCCTCCGATAAAAATATCACTAATAATCCACGTAATTCGCTATGTTTATTTGGCTCGAGCAAAAATAGTCATTATCTCTTCTTATTAAATTTGTTTTATCTCTCGTTCTCTCTCTCTCTCTCTCTCTCTCTCTCTCTCTCTCTCTCTCTCTCTCTCTCTTTCTTTCACCATCATTCCCCAACTAACTTTCTCGTTTCGTTCAGGAAAAAGCGGAAAATTTGCCTCCATGGTGGCAAAGGACTCAATACAATCATAAATGTATACCATAGTGCTCGGTCGATATTTTTATAAAATATCCTCGACTCAATAATTATTTGCTAAGTTTCGAGAGCGAACGTACGTAATTATATACTCCGATATGGCTCTGGGACAGAAATGCGATGAATTTGTTTATTACTATTTTGCGATCGACGTGAAATTTAGCATATTCGAGTACTTTGAGAGATATGAGATTGCTATTGGAAATTTCACATCCCCTTCCGAGTACCTACTAAGTAACATTTTTTAAATAGGCCTTTATATTTACAAAAGATTATTAAACACACTCTAGAATTTATTCTGCATAAGATTTTAAACTATAAATTAAAATTTTACTATCTTTCTAAGAATATTGCTTCATTCCAAAGACTCTGAACAATTATTTATTCTTTCCTATTAAACTTTAGTTTAAAATCAACTTTTCTTAAGCAATTACTTAGTTGATAAGAGCAATGAAATATTGTTAAATGTGCGATTTCGTAGATGAAACACTAATTAGGTCTCTCAAAAAGTAATTGAATATGTTAATTTGACGGATCAAAGGATGTCTTTTAACCTAACTTTTTTTCTCTAACAAGCACGCTAATCATAGTCTACGTTTATAAGTTGATGTTTACTTTTTATACGCCAAATATACCAACGTTTGCGCAATTAATAAAAAAAATGAGCTATACACTAAACACGGGAAACAGCACAGTGATATTCCTTCGTAAAAATCGAATAACACATTCAGTAAATGCATTTGAAATTATAATTACAGACTGACGAGAAAAGTTTTTGCTTTCATTTCCTAATTCAACAGACAAGAATTTTTCATTCGAATGTATTGTCGCTATTTCTAATTTTTTCTCTTTTCATTTTCAAAGACGACCTAACGAATAAAAATTTAGATAAAAACGTACAAAATGCCGAAAAATCAGATGAAACATTTATCTGATCTTCCTTCCTTTACTACTCGATGCGGGTGAAGAATATGAATTCTTTTCTAGAACTATAAAGATAGAAAACGGTGCTAAGATCTGTTGGTATTTAATCTAGAAAAATCGTATAAAAACGTAATCGAAAACTTTAAGAACTAAAATATTATACTTGAAACAGAAAAATCAGTATAAAAGATACGTGGAACAGAAGAACTTTGAGACATAAAAATTCATATTCATCGCCACATCCAATTTTAGACTCTTTTATGAAATTACTTTACTTTTCATTTTTTATCAATTGCAAATCATGGTTATCTCGCCTTTTCTCGTATATCAAATTCTACGATCTACAATTTTTTCAAGTTTAAAAACCTTTCATCTACATTTTTTTCTTATTCTGTTTTCTTGTCACGCTTAAAAGTTAAGTGGCAGTCGTTTTTTTTTTTGGAAATACAGTATTATATGCAAAAACTGAATGATGATTCATGTATTATTACAATATTATGTATCTTTTTTACTGCAAGTAGGAAGATAAATCACTCGAATTGACAAGACAAACATTATGAAAATCTAGTATAAAATGATAAAATGCAAAACCCAATTGGTCCCACATTAAATAAAAGAATATATTCTGTGGAAAATTGTGTAAATACATATGTATATACGATTTCACAAAGTATTTGACTAAGAAGTCATCTTATTTATGTTTTCTGAAAGTCAGTCAAAATGATATTTTGAAAAATCAGTCAGATTTTTCTTAAACTATTATTTTCTACAGTAGAGTTAAAATGTCATAAAGATCAGTAAATCATTCTTACAAGAAGTAATAGTAAACAAAAATGCAGTAAAATTTTATTTTATAAAAAGTTTGGCGTAGAAAATTCATACCTTATGTATGACCTAACATTTGTTTACCTTCTAATCAAAGAATTGAATTGCTTCACTATAAAAATGAATTTATTATTTTTTACTTCTATTTTCATTTTGAACCAAAATTGTTCTTTTAAAGGAATAGTGTAAATGAGAAAAGGTGTATTTCTTCTTTCTGATTTCTTTTATAAGAGTTGATATTTTTTAAGTAAAGCAATTCAATTCTATGCTCTTACATGTTCCTAATAATTCGGCGTATTCGCGTGCGTAAAAGTATCTTTTTCCATCTCATTCTCGTTACTCCAAATAATCAATAATACGTAATTGTTTCTAACGTGTGATTGAGTGGTTAAATTTGCTCACGTATTAGATTTTACATAATCTCCAAAAAATTTAAGAACCTGGTACTATAAATCACTGCTAGGTAACTTTCATTGCTTTAAAAGCATGTCATTATTACTTTTTTTATTTATATATTAACTTATATATCAAATGCTCATTATCACTTAATTGTATTAAAGGTATATTTACCTTTATTTAGCAATTACATTTCTGAACATAAAAAAATTTATACTTTTTGTAGTATAACATTTTTCTGAAAATGTAATTATTATGGAATGAATTACACATAGAAGTAATTTGGAGAACTATAAAGAATTAAAAGATCATTCTTTATGCATTAAAATATCAAATCATTGTTTGGATTAGATGCCTAGCAATGATTTTAATTATGTAATCTATCTGAAGTCAGTTTTATTCATTTATTAATACACGGAGGGACCCTCTCCAACTTCATAGAGATAACATTTTTGTGCTAATTAACTTTACTGTAGGACCTGTTCTAGTGTCTGAAATATACCTTTAGTAAAAAATTTACAATTTTTTGTGGATACTTTGTACGAGTAACATCCATTGCTTAAAGTTTAACTTGGCATAGTTAACGAACGTTTGCTTCAAGTTTTTCATCGTTTTCTTCCTGCACGCACACGTTCTACACGTTTTATTAGTAACTTTTTTTTTCGACCGATCTTTCATCTTTAACTTATTCTATAATGAATTGTTAACGTTTTTTCGACAGTATTTACTTCTTTTTTCATGGTAATGACATGATGTGTCTTATACTGACTATAGAGTAAAATGGTATCGTAGTTCGTTACAGGGCATAAAAGAAAATAGAATTTACTTAAGAGTATTATGCGGATCCTATCTTACCAACATTTAAATTTTTTAATTTTTTTCAATCAACTATTATATTATTACTAAAAATTCTTATGTCAATCCTTTAAAAAAATTTTCCACGCAAATGTGAATTTTTAAGGATGTAAATTGTCAATCACAATAGAAATAGACGAATTGTTTGAAATAATCTTGGAAATGCTAGTAAAATGGATTCTAGCACTTAAATGTCATGCCGTACGTAGATTAACGGTTTTTCTGTTAGTTTTATAACGTTTCTTTTAACAATGTGTAGTCATGGATCAGTTGTGGATAGTTGAAAATCACAGCAACATAAAACAAACGTTTTTCTGTACGAATACTGAATCAATTAATTACGTATCTTGCGTTAATTAAATAAATGTATTAGTTTATCGCGACTTATTTTCTAGTCAAACTTGATCAACAGATTTCTACAGTGTTTTATCATATGATTGTTTATCCATTCTTAGAATGGATTATTTCATCTCATATAACTGGTTTCTATCGAATTTGTTTTTTGTAATCTTTATAAATATAATCCACCTCTCAGTGTTCTACGTCGCAGAATTGAAATATTTAGGAAAAACCCTTTAGTCTAATTTTTATACCTTACAACGCAACACATTCTTATATCAGTTTTTTTTTGTTTCTTTCATATAAATTGTAACTGCCTCTAACAGACTAATTTGCAGTTACACGGTAACTAGTGTTATCCTAACAGTTTAATGCATTTATGGGTAATTGTCGATTCAAAACAGACCTACTTCTTATAAATATTTTGTTAAATTTATTCAAATCATCATCCCTCGTTTATTCTCTTCCTGTTCGTTTTCACTATTTTGTTTTCGAAATCGCGTAAAAATGATCTTGCAAAGATCTCTTATACATATTGATAATAATGCGTTAATCGGTCTCGAGCTTGGCGACTTTTGTTACGAATCACGTTCGAATTTTTCGCTTCGAAATTCAAACCCAACAAATAATGAGTACAATAGTGCGCACATATACAATATACATATATAGATTATACGTACGCATTTTATGGCACATGGAGTCTCTTATCGTTGATCATTTGCACTGTTATTCTTTTCTTTTTCTTTTTCTTTGCTGAAGGGTATTTATTGATACGTAAAAGAGAGCATTCATTATTGTAAATAGTATTTTCTGCGACTTGATCAGTAGAGAAATGTGCTTAGATTGAGCTAATTTTCACTATGACCAAACATAAATGCCAAAATCATTGTTTCATTGGGCTACTTTATGTGTTGAGAATTAGTCATTTAGGGGTAGCCTGAAGTTAACATCTTCTTTTATCCTCTATTTCATCATTAAAGAAAATTAATTACTATTCAGTTTTCAATGACTTCAGTAAAAGGATTGAACGTAAAAATATAGAGGTGTTTTCTACTATTATCAAATTATTACTTATGATCATCCAATTTTATTTAGTGTAATAAAACTCTCGTATACAGCAAGTATCAAACCTTGTAAAAAGTGTTTCCATACATATTTTTAATAATTAAATAAGATAATAATTTAATAATTGTACATGTACCATCTCATCATGACGTTCAATTCTTTCATCAAATTCTCACAGACACAATTCTAACAAAAGGAAACCTTCTAACAAAAGAAAAAATTGTTAAAAGTGTCACGTGGCAGTAGTTTACTTAAAGAGTATCTCGCTTGTGAATCAGATCAGAGGAAAAGGGATGAAATTCAGCACTTCAGCAATAAATACCATAAAATTCCATGGCACAGTTTATGTTATGCGGATGATAATGAGCGTGGTGTGGCACTAAGTGAGCGGCTGTTGCATGATGGGCCATGTATCAGTCCGTCGGCGGCTCGAGGTAGGGTATCTCGCTTGTTACGTTGAACGACTCGAAGTAATGATTGAGAAACTCGAAGGTCGGCCGCTTCTCGGGCGTCGCGTCCCAGCATTGGAGCATCAAGCGATAGATGCTGTCGGGCAGCGGGTGATTCACCGGCTTGGGCATTCTGTAGCCTTTGTTCACCTGCCCGATCACTTCTCGTCCGTGCATGCCTGACAAAGCAAGATTTTTCGGTTGAAAGTTAGTACTTAATCTTATTCAATATTTTAAGCTTTATCAAAGTCATAACAGGAAAGAAGCCTCTGAGCAGTTAAATTCAACGTACCTGGATAGGGAACTTGTCCATAAGTGAATAGTTCCATGAGTAATATACCGTACGACCAGACGTCGCTCTTGATACTGAATCGGCCATAGACGATGGCCTCGGGCGCTGTCCACTTCACGGGGAATCTGCTGCCCTGTTTTGGACAGTACTCGTCGTCCTCGATGACCCTCGCGAGGCCGAAATCACAGATTTTCGCCTTGTTCTTCTCACCTATTAGTACGTTCCTCGCTGCCAAGTCCCTGTGTATCAGTTGTTTGCTCTCGAGGTGCTCCATGCCCGAGGCTACCTGGGCCGCTATGTAAATGAGATCCTCGAACTGCATGTACTTGCCGTCGCCGGTGCGCAGGAAATCGAGCAGACTGCCGTTGCACATGTACTCCTGGACTATGTAGATCGGCTCCTCCTTGGAGCAGACTGCGTACAGGGCGACGAGATGACGGTGTCGGAATTGCTTCATTATCGCTGCCTCCTATACACGAGAATTTCGTCAAGCATGAATGATTGCTATACTTTCTACGTTAACCAACAATTACAATTTACATTGTTACAAGTTATTTTTCTATTATATAAAGATTGTCTTTATAAAAATTTCTTTTTTAATACTAAAAAGTATCATTGTCTATAGAAAAAAATCAAAGATTCGACATTTGAATATAGAATATTCAGTCGTATTTGAAACACAGTATACCTGCAGGAACGCTTCGGTGGACATCGTGCCAGGTCTCAGAGTTTTGACTGCTACCTCGATCTTGTTGCGCCACTTGCCGTAGTAGACTTCGCCGAAGTTCCCGTGGCCGAGTTTTCGTATAAGCTGAATCTCGTTACGGTTGATCTCCCACTTGTCGCGGAGTTCTGGCCCCAAGTCCCACATATCCGGTTGTGGCTTGGGACACGGCTTCGACAGAACGTGACAGAGACCCAAAGCGTTTTCTGAAAAAAAAAAAGAAAACATTTCAAATTTTATTTTATTGCTAATTTGAAATTCTTTGACGAATTCGCATCTAATTTAAAGTATAGAATAATGCTATATCATTTGCTTAAAACGGTTATACTCACTGCTGTATGCCATAACCAGGGCAGGTAACGTAGGGAATGTTTGGTTAGTAGCAATGAAAAATCCTCCATTGTCGAGTGGCTTGATCTTGTAATGTTTAACGTGATGGCCTCTGCCCTCCTCCCAATCCTTGACGGACAGACTGTAGCCCCGTGGATTGTGTTCGCTAGGCCTGACCAGGAAGGTGCCGCGTGGATTCTCGTCCACCAACAGAAGCTTGCCAGCCTCTTTGCGGGAGACATTCTCGAAGAACCAACTGCACGGAAATAACGTTATATATATATATAAATATATAAATTTCAGATTGAGCCGCTATTCGGGGAATCGACTTTGTGATGCGCATTACAAAAATTATGTTTGAGACATACGGACTTATATAAAGATGAAAATAAATACGCGAAAATAACATTATACTTAATGCTCAAGATGAAAATTTAGTTTTATAGCTTTAATATATTAGTTGAAGCGATGTAATAGTTTTTCCCGAAATGTCGTTGTCTGCAGCGAATTATGTTTCTACCGCGAGAACCTTAAAAATAAATTAGCCGATTTTGAAAAAGAAACCCGTAGAAACCCAATTAAATTTTTATACCAGGGAATCAACGAGAATGACTTTTCGTTGGTAATGACATTGCTGCCGTTAAATGCATATCCAACACCCATAAACGTATTCTTTATGGAAATGCAAATAAAAGACAGATTTGAACACAATTAACAGATAGTCACGGTAGAGACACCACTTCACGGTTCGACATCCTCGTTATGTATACGCGCCAACATTTATTTTTGTAATTAGTACACGTAACGCGAAAAAGGCCCCGCAACTTCTTTACATTTCGAATTACTTCCAGACGACATCCGTCATTTTCACATTCAAGTATATACCGATACTTCATTTGACAAAATTAAAAGAAATCATAAGCGAAGTAATTGACACAGGAATGCGAAGAGCAGGAGTCAAATTTTCAATTTATTATTATATATTATTTATCAAATCTCCCGCGGTATTTCGAAGCACCGAAAGGCAGTAAAATGTCCGTAAAGCTATATATATATATATGTGCAAAAAAACTTACTCCTCGCTCTCGACAGAACGTTCGACGGCGACAAAGTTCCAGGGTATGAGACCCTCCTGTAGCGTCGTCAGATGCAGTACCTTCCACCAGTCAGGCTCCGAGTCGTCGAGCACCTCCATGCGGTCTCCCTTCATGAAGCTGACATCGGTACTCTCGCGTGCCGTGTAATTGTACAGGGCGACGACGATTTTGTTCGCCCGCTGCGAGTGAGCTGCGCAATCACACAAAGCGAAATCAGTGGAACGCCGTATTATCAGTGATTCTATGTGACGTGAAGAGAACGCCCTTTTTTTTAGGTGAATCGAGTTTTCTCTTCGCGGCGTTACAGCTTATATACGGTTCTAACATCGAATCACGTAGACGACGACAAAAGCGTTGGTTAAATAAATGTATCAACGTATATATATATACGATAATGGCTAATAAATAATGTTGCTTTACACGTGCAGCTTATGCTTACCACTAATAGTAACGACGATGCAATATAATGTTGCAGTATTGTTTTACTACGGTCTTACTAAAATAAAGTCTTGCCATTCCCATAATAATAATAAATAATAATCTAATATAATTGTGGCTTAAACAAACAAAAAAAGTAAGCTGATTATAAAGCAAATATATCTATATATATAGATTTATGCAGGCTCGTCACACACGATCTCTAATGAATAATTAATATATATATATTACAGACAATACCAATTAAAAATACATACTAAAAAAAATATCGTTTGAATAAAATGAAAAAAAAATGAATTAGTGTGACATCTTATCAAACCTTTTCCTCGTCAAGTTCGTTCGTACGTGCTTAAATAACTGTTCGCTTAAAGCTGTAATGGTATTTAAATTTGTGTATGTGCAATTAATTTTTTGTATATATGTACGTATATTGACTCAATCGATGCCGAATGAGCTATTATTGCAACATTACGACTACTATGTATAAAGTATATCATCATCGGTTAGGTTTAAATTCCACTAATACGAAATTTTATCATAAACAATCGAAACTAGCAATAAATTACAATATGCAATTTTCGCAATGAACATCCTAACTTTATGTAACCGATATTTATATAGTTAATTATCTCGGTGCACCGAGAAGAAATGTATAGTCCTTGTAAACTATAGTTGTAACGGAGATCGTCATCATTATTTGACGCTGTATTTGTCTACGCATTTACCAATTTAAAACCTTCGAAATCACTTGATCGCTCTAAAACATCCTTGATCATTGCCCAAGTATATAACAACTGAATTTTCGCTCTCGGTGCACCATCGTAATACAAAAGAAAATCTATACTCTATATATTAAGTATTATATATAAAAGTAAAAAGCATCAGTGAAAGAGAGATATAGAAAAAAGGAAGAAAAAGAAAAAAAAACATGGCATCAGCGAGATAAATACACACATGCAGGCACAACGAGAGGCGAGCTGGCTTTACGAGCTGACTGCGCCTGGGGCATAATCTGTAGCTGCTTACAGGGCGTCGGCCTGGGCCGTATTATGTCGGCGCGGGCCTGTGCGCCCCTCTGATTCGGATCGGCCGTGTAGCGGTCCAGGGAGCCGCCGTTGCTGTGCTTCGAGTTCAGAGCGACCTCGGCCTTCTTGTAGCCTGCGAGCAGAGGGTTAAAACGGGCCAAAGTGGACACCCGATCGGGGGGAACACTGACTTTTAGTCTCGAACGAAATCTCTATTGCGTCTCGCTTTTTTTTTTTTTTTTATCCTATACTCTAAGTTTGGAGGATTTTCTTTTTTATTCGGGAGGAAGTTTCTGTGTGAGTGTGAGTTTTGCGGTCGGGTCGAACGAAGAGTGACTTGTTTTCTGTGCAGGGAATCGATTCCGATTCGAATGGCTCGATATACTTTATATTTAACCAAGTATCTATTTCGGTGCAAAGTTGCGCAAGTTTATTATAGATTGGACTGACGTTTCGAGCTATTTGAACTTTTCTATCCTACCCTATAAGTATATTTGATAACATGTCGGCGGTCGAGTCGAGTTTTCTTTTTAATCAAAAGTGTGCAGAGTGCGACAAATTAACGACGAACTGAAAAAGTGTTTATAGGATTTAGTCAAGTTTATATATATATATAGTGCGTATTGATAAAAAGGTTGCATTCACAGTACTGTAACGAATCATCGGATATCATGCAGTTTCTGTTGGACACGTTTAACTTGATTCTTGAATGAAAAGCATGCAACGAATATAAAATAGGTATTGAAAAAGTATCGTATTATAGTTTTTAAAAAGGAAATGCTTATTACTTTTATATCATTTCCTGCTATATATATATGTTACAAAATGAAAACCAAACATTTTCTATATATGTATTCATACTTTTTGTTATACAGGTGCGATTGGTTATTCGATGCACATTAAACGACGCGGTATTCTTTTTCTCGCGTTACTAATATAGTGGAAAAGTATTCAGTTCTAGTTATCAGTTCTAGTTGCGTTGCGAATTCACAATTCAAAACCATAAATTCCGATTGATTGTTAAACAAATTAATCAGAATGAAAAACAAAAACGGTACAGTCTATTGGTGAAAAAAAAAGAGAAAGAAACTACGAGCTCTCGTTGCGTAAAAAGGAAAATAAAATTGGTCAACACGCGGCGCGTTCGTAGGAGTGAAAAAGAAACTCGTCAGTCATCCCGTGCCAAAAAGTCACATTTCGTTTTCCCCGCCTTATGCCCCTTCGAAACGAAGCGAAAGTATATGCAGCGCGCAACTGGTGAACAGTGAATGACCGAAATGCAAAGAAAAGTAAGTTTAGAAATAAAAAGAGCTGGTTTCTTAAGATCCATTCATGCAATGCAACTTCCATGTTTTGGATTATTCGCGTATATAAAATTGTTTCGAATGGCACTAGCCGAGCTCCGTAACAAAAGCAAAAGCAGAGCACTATTTTCTTGATTTTATTCTTGAATTTTATAGCATTGCTCGCGCATATGAAAGCTGAAAATTTTTATATATTTATAATCTATTATATTGTATTGTACTGTGATATCCAATAGTTTTGAAAATTTTGTTAGTCGTCAATATAATTGATTGTCACACGTACATTCTATTGTCTTTTAAAAATATTCAGTCTGAAATAAATAAAAAAAATATATATATAAAAAAAAACGTTAATGATCTATTTTAAATAAAATAAAAATCAATAACAAGCATAATTATGTGTACATTATATTTTTGCATGACATGTTTATCGATATTTAGCCTACGATATATACTTATTACTCTCGCACGTAAAAAGTCAGTATGCATTCAAAAGAGCTTTTTAATAATAAATAAATACAGGAAGAACACGTGTACCGCAATTTTCCAAAAGCGACTCAGTATCGTTTCTCGCTTCACTCGCTATATGCAAATCTATAAAAAAAAGAAAAAGAAATCCTAGTCCGGCTCGCTCAGAGACGTCATCCCCTAGATATGACCATGCCTCAGATCTCAAAGAATATAATAATATAAGCTACGTCATAGCGGAGGCGACGTCACTGAGCGCATCCCCATAATAATAGCGTCATAGTCATCGATACACGTGTTCCTCACTGCGCAAAAATAAAAAAAGAGTCAAGCGTGCAATGACGAAAGAAGAGGATAATAGTAGTATTTATAGTGTATAATATAAGCTCCTCTAGAAGCCGAAATAAAAGATGAGAGAGAGAGAGAGTCTTCGATATATGAAAGCCGGTCATTCACTGGTACACGAGGTACGAGCCCCACACAAGCGACGTATCAGCAAAGCTAGATACTCATATATATATATATATTGTGTATATATATATATTGGGGGGCTATTAGGGGATGATCTCTCTCGATGAAAATAAAAATCGTACCTGGCATAAAAACGAAAATATCGGACGCCGTCTTACCGATTGGCTGCGGCTCCTGCCGCTTGCTGCAACACTTTCCCATTGTTTCCTCGCTTGTCGCTCTCTTTTATATATATATATATATATATAAGTTCTCTCCTTCGATCGAGTAGAAAGAGAGAAGAGAGAAGAAAAAACAGTGCGCACTCGGTGTGCGAAGTGTATAGAGGGTCCCCGAGGATTGCCGAGAGCTCTAAGCTGCCGCCGCCGCCGCTGCTGCTGCTGCCGCTACTGCTCTCGTCGAGTGGCTCAGGTTGACCTCCATTCCGGGCCACACCGGCGGGCGTGTGTTGCCTTGGCTAAAGCCGCACTGCGCTGGGGGACGATATAAGTCGTTGCTGCTGCTGCTGCTGCTACCTGGCACCTGCGAAATCCGTACGGATTTTTATTATACTTCTTTTTTTGTAGGAAGCGAGGAGAGTATCCTTCAAGTGCGGTGGATGATTTCAATCGCGCTCCACTTGCTTCTTTTATATGCGGATGCAGAGAAAAAAATCTTTTTTATAATTTTAACTTTGACTTTGATTTGATCGATTAAGATCGACATTGGGTGCATATACTTTAATTACGACTTCGTGTATACGTTTCGAAAATGCTAACACTATATCGATATATAGAACTTGTTTGAAAATAGCACTTGGAGCGTGACAATTTTTGCGCTCGACTGCGACATAAGAATTATCAAACATTGACCCAATTCACGGCAAAGCAATAATCACTAACCTATATCGAATTTCAATAATTAACTTTTATGTATAATAGCGTCACAGCACGAAGGGTCGCCCGCGCGAAACACGGAAAATAGCTTTTGACTTATGTGTATATATGCCTATACAGCAGCGGAAATCGCGGAAAGCATAATCTGTGCGTCGTTCACCAATATGCGCGAATTGCTGTCGCCGAAATTAGAATATCTGTTCAATGGCACCGGTTTGAATAATAGATCCGTGCATCTTTTTTGGATCTCTCCGATGGACGCGACAACAGCTATATACATTGATCACCAAGTGCATTTATAATAAAAACTTCCTGACGTTGCCGCACTATACGATATATATAGCTTACGTCATCGCAAGCGCGCGCGTGTAAAGCGGCGAATCCTTTTTATAGAGCGCGCGCGGGAACGTATGCGATGCATATAAAATGCGCA
Organism: Megastigmus stigmatizans; assembly: GCA_900490015.1. Lineage (NCBI taxonomy): Eukaryota > Metazoa > Arthropoda > Insecta > Hymenoptera > Megastigmidae > Megastigmus > Megastigmus stigmatizans. The sequence goes on along the minus strand of UELV01082708.1, from coordinate 13,465 downwards.
CGGATGAGCAGATTCAAGTATACACGTGTGCAGTGTTATATATATATATATATATATATATACTGTAATTTTATCTTGATGTTATAGGAGTTTATCGAATTGGCAGTGTATACGGCGTTACGTAAGTTGGCGAATCGGTGACGAAACTGTGTATTTGTACATTTTGAGGGTGTTGGTGATATATAGTTACCTAAGGAGCCATTTGATTATGAGACTACGGGGTGAATCGTCTGATCCAGGGACCAGTTCCCGAGATCACTCAGCGATCGTGTTTCAATCCCTATCCTCGTCATTCCTTGAGACTTCACACTGTGTAAATGCTGGAACATGCAGAAAAAATTTAATCATTAGAACACTTGTGACTTTTGTAATCAATACTATGCAGAATATTATAATTTAACAATTCAATTGTATCGATGCCGTACGAGAGAAGGAGCACGTTATTGCAAGCTCAAATTTCCATTTCCACTCTGTTTGGTTTCCTAAGCGGGAATGACATCTCGAAACGACCCAACAACTCATCTCTCCCAGTCTCTCTCCACCAACATCTCCATCCCCCCCCCCCCCCCCCCCCCC
>UELV01082708.1:0-12869 GCA_900490015.1 Megastigmus stigmatizans | reverse complement strand
CCCCCCCCCCCACCCCAAAAAAAAACTTCTGTAAACCATTACCGCGGCAAAGTGTGAAGAATCATTCACGATTTGCATAATCCCTCGATAAAGAAAATCGGCGAAAAACACGTAGTCGCACACGTGTCTTACAGCCCGCGGCAAACATCTGGATATCACTTGTGCTAGACAGTACGAAAAAAGAGTTTTTACCTGCAGAACGTCCCTTTTAACAAGCCTCTCACTCTCTCTTACAGAGAGAGATAGAGCGAGAGAGAATATCGCCAAATTTTCCGGCTCCATGATGCGCGCAATAAAGCATCTGGTGGCCAGACACACTCGCCGCTTCGTTTCTTTCTTTCTCTCTCTAACGGCAGCGATAACGTAACGAGGATTTGCGGACTATACTCTCTATATGGCTCGTAAATTTTTCTTCGCTCGCTCGTTGTTCTATCCTGTCGTTCGACGACGACTTCTTTTTTTTCCGCAGAGGACTTTCCTTGACCGTCTCTCATTCTCTCCGCCTCTACAAGCGCTCATTGTTTTTTTTTTCACGGTCCCTGGGAAACGTTTTGACAATTTTACGACGCCGCTCTGTTTTTAGATGGCTTATCAATTGCGATAATAAAAATATTTGAAAATAACGGGATTTTTTTTTTTCAAGTTGGGTAACTGATATTTTTCACACTCTTTTAATGAAAATACAGCTTTACAATAAATTATAGATTTTAATAAAGAGTGCAAATATATGTATAATGCAAGTATATGTACGAAGAGTGATTGAAAAATCAATACCGTCAAACAAAATTTAAGCAAGGAGGGCGAGTGCTAAAATTGAATTTGTTAACGTACGAGCGATCATCACATAGGATTTATTATGCAAACATGGTATTTATTATATATTCAAATATGCGGACCCACGCTATTTACAAAATAAACTTCAACATTTACCGAAAGCAAATAACCGCGTTATATGGTTCCAATGTTCGATATTTTCTATTTAAATATATCGATTGTTATACACAACATGTAGGCCTCTATACGATTTCTCTCATTGCTAAAGTTGAACATCAGAAGTGTAATCAAGATATAAATCATAATGTCAACGCTAATGACTTTAAAGATTTACAAAATATAATTTTTCAGAAAACAAAATAAGAACGCTCAACGAGCGTATACGTAGGAGAAAAAAAAGGTGGCTCGGTTGAGGGCGTACACGATAATTTCCGTGCATTCTTCTCATCCGTAATTTTACCTGGGACAAAAGAGACCCACTGTGCAGAAAAGAAAAAGAAGAAGCGTCGAAGAAGAGGTGTGAGAGAGAGAGAGAGAGAGAGAGAGAGAGAGGAAAAAAAGCGACGGAGACTTTAAAAACAAAGGCGCCGGGAAGAGAGACGAGAGGACGTCGATGCAGTAGCTTTTAGAGCGCGAAATCGAAATTCAAGAAAAGCTACGGTTATATACCTGCAGGGGCCACGCGGCTAAGGTTGGGAAAACCAGTCGAGGATTTTATTTTGAGAGAAGCCGAGCGAGAGGAAAAGAAACTCGTATATATATAGTTCCCCTCTGGGCCCCCCGAGTGAATTATGCGCGACGCTACGCGCACGGTAATCCCGCAACTGCCGTTGCCGAGGAGAGCAGAGAAAGAGAGAGAGAGAGAGAGAGAGAGAGAGAGAGAAAAAGACGAAGTATTATATAGAGAAAATTTGGAAATCGTGAAATATCGGACGATTAGTCGGATTTTATTTTATTGGGACTCTCTTTTGTTTATTAAACAGTGGGATTAACGCGGATTGGACGGCGGACACTCGAGGAGAGAGGCGATTTATTAGGGAATAGTAAACTAGAGTCTATAAGTTGCAGGTTCTATGTGTGTGCCACTTGCCAAACAGTTAGAGAGAAATTCTGAGGCGATACGTAAGCACTCGTTTGTGCGCATCAGTTTGATTTTCGGGAGTTTTAAATCCGAATATTTCTATTGGATTAGTATTATACGCTTATATTATTGTGGGATTGTCAAGTTAATGCAGGGTGTAAATATTTTAGAATATGTTTTTTTTTTCTTTTTAATACCTTGACATTAATTGCAGTGCACGGCTATTCTGTATTAATATAAGAAGCAAAAATTTAAGCAATTTTAGGTCCATCGTTGAAATTAACTTTTAGATGAATACTTCATATCAAGCGATATTTATTTCACTGGAAAAAGTATTCATAGGTATCTCTCTAACAATAAAAGTTGAAACGAAAGTATTTTATAATTCTTTTCAATGCACACGATTGCATCGTGAAACGCCTGTTATAGATCTTCAAACAACTTATTCGAAAAACTATCAATATATCATCTCTCCACCGAAATCATTTGTTCACAATACCAAAGAAGTATATAAAAACACGCTCGAACGAGATATATACGTACATTCCCCCATTGTCATCTCCACGCCAGAAATGCGTACAATTTGGAAAGTCACCATGGAAAACACACCCAAAAACCCCACAACCTTCGTCATCTATATATTCTTGTACAAACTATTAACAATACAACCCTAATAAAGCCTTACCTACGAGATCCATGATCCCACTATTTACACAGGCTCGCTAAGGGAGAGAAAGTACGGATATATACAACTGCAGCCTCCCACGAATTTTTACGACAAAGGCATCGGCACCGAATATCACTCCCTGACTTTAAATAGCCCTCCTAACCTATAAATCTTCAGCCGGTTTCGCTGTTGCTGCTGGGACTGCCGTTGCCTGCAGCACATCTATACCATTCCTCCCTATGCTACTTGCAAAAATTAAGAGAGAGAAAGGGAGAAGCCGTGCGTCTGCAAAACATTTTTCTCTCTCCGCAAACATAGCAAAGAGGGATCCTCATCCGCTCTTTCGGGGAGGGACGACGACAACGTGTCGTCACGGCCCTTGTACAAAATCTAGCCCCGCGCCACGGGCACATAAAAGTGTCTCTTGATGCTCCGCGCGAGAAAGGATCCCTCCAAGAGTCTATATACAAGCGCGTTCCACGTTGAAAAATGACGTCGAGGCTTCTGGCTGTGCGGTATGTGTCGTCATCGATTCTCCTTTCACTCTATATCCACTCTTAAATATATATATATATAAGGACACTGTTCGTTCGTGTGAGAGGAGAGAGAGAGAGAGAGAGAGAGGAAAAAAAGACCACGTGGATAGGTAGACTTTTTCAATGGAGCGCGACGCTTGCGCGCGTCGGGGCAGGAAACTTCATTGTCAGGCGCGTGCAGCAGCAACTGCACACGGTGCAGTGCATCGACGGCTATATGAGAGAATCGATGCGCGCGGAAGTATCGTATATTATTTTTATAAGCTTGGTATGTGTGTGTATATTAAAGAATTCTGGTCACGTGAAGTGGCTTTCTTCACTCTCTCTCTTTCTCTTTCGTTCAAGCATTGGAGCTTTTTTGCTGTTCTCCGAGCGTGTGGCTTTTGTCTCTCGCTCTCCCTCTCTAACGCTAGTTCTCTCTCTCTCCCTCTCTCTCCCTCTCTCTCTCTCTCTCTCTCTCTCTCTCTCTGTCTCCTTTCTGCGGCACTTTGATTTTGGGCTTAGCACACAAAATGCGAGATTGAAACTGCGATGAATATATGTATGCTTGCTGTTTAAGTGACGCGATGAAGATGCGTTTGAAAGATCTGCGCGGGTGTAAATATAGATTTGCGGAAAGAGTGGCTGGCGTGACGCAACGAGAGAACACTTCTTTCTCTATGAAAAACTTAGCTGTGTCGCATTTCTGTTCATAGAAGATACATTCGAAAGTAGTTTTATTATTCCGTTTTAATTTTCAAGTCGACTGCGCACCTCCGTTCGATATACAATAATTTTACTATCGCGGTAAGAAAAGCATTCGTTTCTGTAGACAAAAAAAAAAGCAAAAAATATTCAAAGCTAAACTTTTCGCACTTTAATAGCCTACCCACCTAAAGCTATATAAATTTTTACATACAAAAAAAAGCAGCTCTCGGAAAGCTCCACACACAGTCTCGAATCTGAAAACTATAACAGCCCGCGCCACTACGTCGATCATCACCCACGCGCGACATTTTAATCACTAATACAAATTTCTCCCTCCTCAACAAGCATATAGCCGCGCTTAACACACGCAACCGCATCCGTGCACGCGCGCAAAAACAAAAAAAAAGGTGTATACGGATTTCGCACGCGCGCGCGGGGATGTACATTATACAGTCTGGTTGCGCCTTGATTAATGGATTATTTATACGCGTGGGCGATGAGAGAAGAAGAGAGAGAGAGAGCTTGGATGCGCATGTATACACTCTCTACGCGACGCCCGTGCGGGAGGCCTGCAGTGTTCTCCTCTTCTTTTTTTCACTCACTCTCTCTCTCTTTCTCTCTTTCGCTGTGCTATATATAGTCGAAACGAATCTATTAAGAAAAAGGGAGAGAGAGAGATAGTCGCTCGCTGCTGCTACGCGGGGATTGTAAATAATCCTGGCCCCGCGTGTTTAACAGCCCCGAGCTGCCAAGACTGACGCTGCCTGTGGTATGGCGTTTATGCTGCGGGTTAAGAGCTACTTTCGTAGTTAGCGATGTATGATTTTATCGAGATTTAGATAAGAGAGTTTCCCGACGAGCGTTAAGAATGTATTGATAATTGTATAGATGGGCGAGTTGTAAATGAATATTTATTCGAATTCAAGCGTAAATAAAAAAAACGGTTATATATAATTAAACCAGAATAAATGAAAAAAAATTATGTTTATAAATGAAGGAATGGCCTATGGAATATTCGATTTGTTTTCTCCATGGTAATAAATTAGTTTTAGTATAAATCTATTTCTTTGTCAGAGCAGCACAAACAGATTATTGGAAAAAAATGCGTGTTTTCCATGACGAACGATATTTCACGCCCGTGCTTATCGCGTTGGCGCATGAGTGTTTTAAAAATACAAGTCCTATACGCGGCCGAAAATTAACTGTGAGAAACTTGACTCCCAAGGAGAGACTTTTCACTCTTCAAGAGGTCTCGGAATATAACGAACCACTTTTCGAGGGTGGCCCAGACCTCAACTGTTGATACATGGAAATACATTTTTCTCTTTATACCAAGCAGATATACTTAAGCTTTTGTATATAGTTACGACTGCAGTTTTCTCTAATGCAATATTAAAAATGATACATTTTTTCTCATTTTTATTTATTCATGTATACGAGAGGATAAAAAATTAATATACTTAGTATAATTATTTTAGTTTAAAAAGTGCAAACAAATGATTAATATAGTATACAGCGCATTTTATTCTATCTTAAGTAATTGAAATTGAAGTAATTAAAATTTAGCTTTATAAATTAATGAAAAAAGAACTAGACCAAAAAGAATTTTTGTTAATCTACATATACAAGATTTTTTTTAAATATTAAAATTGAATTTTTAATGCGCAGAATATGCAGGTAAAATCGTTATACGCGTCGAAGGCAAATATTATTTTTCCTGTGTACGTCAGCTGATACCATTATTCCGGTCTTGCATTAAACATTCGCTTATATAGATGCCTATTATAATAAACTATTATAGCTAAAATTGCACTCCGATATCAAAACCTCTGAATTACTTTCTGTATATTCTCACGCTACACTTGCTATTTACAATAGGATAAAGGATATTAATGCCACTCAAACCCTAATATGCATTCAATGGAGATAAACTTTCAATTCCTATGTAAAAAAATAAATTAAAATATTACACCTTAATCTGTGTTGCTCTAGTATTAAAACCGATAAAGCGAGCCTGCATGTAATTCATTATCAAGTCGTCGATTACGGTATGCACATATTGAGTTCAGTCATTTCTATTTACAGCAAACAATTAATTTTACATAATACAGTAGAAAAAATTTTCCCTCGTATTTTAAAGTAGTTAGTGAACTAATAAAAAACACCGCTTTCGCTGGCAAAAACATTCAATGTCTTCAACCTAAAAACCTCTCCCCCCAACAAGCTCCCAAAACAAAAGGCCCTATACACACACTATGGGTGCAGCAGCAGCGGCTACGGCGGCGACAGCGTAGAAACTATTATAATATACTACGCCCTGCGCACGAAGAATCTTTTGTTCCTTGCGCTCGGACTGCTCAATATTCACGGCGTGGCGACGCGTGTGTGTGCCTCTCCGCCGGCCGCAGCTATATAATATACGTACGCGCACCGCGAGGCTCCTATATCCCCAAGACGCATCGGCCACTTCCGGCGCGGCCCGAGGGCTGCTACACTGCTGCTGATGCAGCTCCTCTTCCACGATTCGCGAGGGACGCTATATAGTAGCAGGCTATCGCCTTGTCGAATTAGACGACGTCGCCACGACGTTTCGTATACGTATAGGGGGATATATAATCGGACGTGGACTAGGAGTTCCGCGTATATATTCTAGTCTGGGGGGACGGCAGACATCACTGCACATAGACACACACACGCACACGCACACACAAACACACATACACACTGGGTTAACTGGGCAGTAGCAGCTTCGGGTGCCGCAGCAGCAGCAGCAGCTCTCGACTCTCTGCTGGCTATCAATTTTTCAGCGAGTCGATTTGGGCGACGTGTATACGCTTGCGACGTCGCTCTCTCTTTAGACTCTCTGCTACTGCGCGCCTTCTTATTCAGCCCTTTGGCCGTTTGTCTGAGTCTGTGTGTGAGAATGTGTGAATCGTCTTTTTTGAAATTTGTTCTTCGGTATTGGGTTTGATGTGAAAAATGTACGAGGGCTTTTTAATCACGTGGCAATTAAATAAGTGCGTTGACATTATGTTCGATTGCGTCGACGGAGATTGTTTAATTAAAAGCATAATGGTTAGTGTAACTGATGCTCGATTGGTTTAATATACTTAGTCGGTAATGGTATCGTGTTGATTTATATTGGAGAATAAAGCCGCTACCTTTTTTACACAGACTTGCTTAAGACTTTACACGAGGCGAAAAAAAATGTTGAAGTTGTATTATAAGTTTATGATATACGAGTCACGCTAGGGGATTAATCAAGCGAAAAGATTTCATTCCCTTTCTCGTTGCGAGAGTGGAAGCACATTTTCGTGCAGGAAACATTATTCTTATCCTCGACGAATGCGTATTATACATAGCACAGGCTCACTTAAACCAAAATTCATTATTCCAAACAAAAAATTAACTAGTAACAATATTTTTATACGTATTTTATATTAGATTGACATATTTTACGTTCAATATTGATATTCCCTTGATGAATCCAGGGTTGACACTGTACAACGCGAGCTTACGGCAGCTTTACTGGCTTTATACCACGTATACACACAGATACAAAAAGTGTCACAAAGCCTAAAAATATAACGAATCTCTCGCCGACAAAGAATGTAGAAAAAGCTCAGCCAAGCTTTCACGGAGCAGAAGTATATACGTAACGGGCAAAGTGAAACTAGATATTGTGTATAAAGCAATAATTTTTTTGCGAGAAATCGTAATTTTTCGCAAAAAGGACAGCGACAGCATTAAAAACCATAAAACGTTTTTTTTTTCAGCGCCAACAATAAAACTTTTTGCAATAAAAAGTTAGTCATTTATATATGTGCAAAGTCAGTTTCTGAAACCTCGACATCCTTTAACTAACCAATGAACAGTAAAATTGCGTAATAATTTCAATGGTACAATAATAATGTAGAATCTATGCTTAGTTTCATTTACATAGATATGTATTTTAATTAAGTTAAGTGCAGAAGTTCACTTCTGAAATGCTTTACTTTACCAACGTGCAGAGTCATATCCGCATTTACATGCACCTACGTGTTTCCTATGTAGATATCAGTATCTTAGTTCCTACCTGATAAATTTTAAAATCTATATAAAATAAGGAATTCCAGGAACTAAAGCTTAAATATTGTACACTCAAGTCTTTAACATATGTCAGATTTACAAAATAGTGTATGAAAAAACGATTGTATGATTTTTTAAAACTTAAAAAAAAATTTTAAGGCCTCTTTTTTTTATAACTTTCTACATTTCCACTCTTAAGGATTTGTCGTCGTTCTCTTTTTGAAACGCAAACTCAAACTGTCAATAGCCTGAAATAGGTCACGTATAACTACTTAGATTCGACGTCACACCTTAGTCACGTGACGAACCTCATTTTCGATCCCATGTGAAAAACTTCATATTTCTAATTGAAAAAGTATTGCAATCGTATCATGATAGATGATTTGTGGTAAAAATAATGCATTATTTATAATTAGTAATTTTAGCATTATAAAAGCAATTAAGGCCTTTATCCGACGTTGGTTTGCGCACTAACTTTACTGAAATGAATTAATCTGTTGAAAAGTTTTATAAAGAGCTGAGCTAATTTTAAAATAAACCAGTTTGAAAGTAAATGACTGACGTAATTGCAATTTTCCTTTGTAATTGCAATTTTCCTTTGTAAATTACAATTGTTTTCAGTTCCTACTCTTTGAAGTCTCAAACTTTAGTATTTCAAACAAAATGACGACCGTCCTAGACTATTGATCTCCCGAAAATGTTGTTGCTAAGAAAAGTCGAACATAAAATTATCCTCGCGACATTTCAAAAGTGAAAATCACAAGGAACATTCTATTCGTAAAATTTTCCTCTATCCTATCTCGAGTTATATAAAACTGTTATAGTCGGCTACTAGTTGATGCTTTCCTTCGAACGCGATCGATACAATAATAATAAGTATGGCAACTTGGAAAAAAACTAAGCAGGAAGGATGCACATTTAACAATTCAGAGGAAATCCAAAAGAGCTTTGCAGTTTTTATTATATATTCTTCTTCGGACCGTTATTCGCTGCCGTTCTATTTTCAATCAAATATAATATAAAATTCAGCAGCAGCGTAAATAGTTCAGAACCAACCAAGATCTATTTTTTATTTGGATACGATAATAGGAGTGCAGCAGCCACAGGATATGAATCCCACGCAAAACTTCCGCTTCTCCCCGAGGCCTAAATATTAAAAATCCGAAACCCAAGTATGACAAATGATTTAAAGATCTCGATTAACAAACACATCAAAATCGATCCATTAATCAAATGTATGTATATATTCCAACCTCATCCCCCGACTCGACAATCATCCACCTCTCGAGAGAGTCAGTAACATAATCTGTCCATCCGATCTTGTCGCGCGCGTCGCACACAAAAAGAACGCGCGAAGCAAGTCTCCTATGCCGCATTAAAAAAAGTGCGTCCCGCGCACACGTAACAAGCCTCTTAATCCCCCTTATATACATACTCGTATAACTAAAAGTGCACACACACATACACACATCAAGAGCACGTAAAATTGTATAATGCGATAAGGTGTGTGTTATATATGTGTCGGTAAAACAGGCACGCGCGTTAGCTTGCGACGTTTGACCCGCAAGTGCAAAGAGAGTCGGTCGCTACAATTTGCGACAGCGACAACTGCATGATAACCGACGTTGGCGGTGGAGGGGCAGAGGGGGCAGCCTAAGATATGGACTCTCGATAATTCAACGGAACAGGGCGAAAAAATCAATAGTCCAACCACCCCGGTTCAACGTGTGCGCGCTTTTCTCTCTCTCTCTCGTGCGCACCCCCCTTGCGTATACATACACATGCATTCTCAACCCCCTTGTGTATACACATGCACACAGACACACACAGAGGAGGCACGTTAAGTCCGCACGCTTAACGAACGCACCCGGACTCTTTTTCTCTCTCTCTCTCGCCATCTTTCTTTCACCCCCTCAACCCCAATTACCCCCCTCCCCTATTGTGTTTACACACGGACGCTAAGGCTGCAGCACTCGGTGCGAGAGTGCATTTACGCATTTTGCTGGCGTTTGTATATATGTATAATATATATATATACACGCATATTCGACAGAAGTATATATATAAGGGATGGTCGGGTGGTGTTATAAGGCGTCGTTGCGGCTCTGGCTGTTGCTATGAAGGGTCGAATTTTCCCACCCCAGGTGACGCCGCCGCCGGCGTCGTCTCTCTTTCGTGTGTTTCTGTGCTGCTGCTGCTGCTGCTGCTACTGCCGAGCTCGATATTTAGCGCGCGGTTTTGACGAGAGCGACGCTGCGAGAAAGAGAGAGAGAGAGAAAGAGAGAAAGCGTGGATTTTATAGGCATAGAGAGGACGATTATTGGCCTCGCGTGGGTATAATGCGGCGAGAGAGACGACGCTTACCACGAGATTAATGGTGTTCCGTTGTCGCATCGCAGGCTCTTCTCGCATCCGCACGCTCGAGGATCAGTTTTGAACGAGCCGTGTAATATGAGCATTATATGCCCATTGATTGTGGACAGAACCGGCGAGTTCTGCGGGGTGCGGTTTACTGTAAACAGACCGCGCCGAGTCTCGCTTTCTTTTTCGAGCTTTTATCGTTATTGGACGGGAGTTTATAGGCGTGAAGAAATTTGGCCGAGTGGCCGATGTTCTGTATTGATGAATGGAATAATCGAAGCTGTATCAACGCTTGTTACTATGGGTCTCTCTCGGTGTGTGAAAGCTGAACGTTGATTGATCCCGCCTCTGTTGTATCGAATTGCTGTTACGGTTTTGCCGAAGTTTGAATGTTTGAGGGATGAAATGGGGTGTGCGCGTAGGGCTTCGTGAATCCATTACTTTGAAAATTTGGAAGTTGTACGTTTCGCTTGCGATTGTGATTATTTTTAATACGTTGTAATACGTACAAGTGAATAATTAAGCAGTTGTTTGAAAAAATTTTAAGCTGATCGATGTACGCTGTAACAAAAAAAGTAACAAAAATTATAACAATATTTCATTGTTTATTACAAACAATGGAAGCTAATTAACTAATTTGAAATAATTATTTCCTTTACAAGAGTTAAAAGTATTTTCAGTGAGACATGTGGAATACGTTTTACACGGTAAGAACAATACGATTGAATTTTTTCCAAAGAATTCGGAATATTTAAAAATATCTCTATTATATAATATAGACAACCGCTGTTATATTAAAATATCAAAATTAAAATAAAAAGGAAAATAGCTGTATTATATCAAATTAACAAAATATGTTAAAAAGGTATTACTGCAAAATATTATTTTTACGTATGTGAGCTTACGCGAAATAAAAAAATTTTCAACAAAAATCAAAAGAAATAAGACAAATATGAAAAAAAAAGTGTATGAATGTATCAAATTTTTAAGCCAATTATTGATCGAGCACTAGTTTTCACTGCACTCGTACACAACACAATTGCATTCGATTTCTATATTTTTTACGAATCCTTTTAAAAGAGGACTAAAATATTTATAGCTAATTCAAATTTGTGGAACTCGGATTCGAATAAATTTTTCTGAGAACCGACTAAATTTTAAACTGGAATCAAAGGCCCATCGATTTAAAGTAAATAAATATTTTAGCATCTGCGACCGCTTACGTGTATACGGTGCATAAAATTGCCTTTTTAGGGAACAGGTGTACAAGGGAGACACTTAAACGATTCCGTTTACGCAACATAATACAGTATTCAACACGGTTACAGTATTCTGCACTGTTATTTTTTTATATAAATTATAGTATTCAGCCACGTGTAAAAATCATTATCTTTACATTCAAAATTATTATATCATTAATTGTATGTTAATGATATTACGCTATAAAGCGTTAAAAACATTAAATTAATTTGATACGCTGCAATAAAAATTTAATAAAGAAACGCACTCCATAGAGATAAAAAAAAATAATTGCTTACTCGCGGCCGAATGAAACTGCAAGTACAATAATTAAATAAATTTTATTCATCGCAGACGTACCCCGCACATTCTTGAAGTTCTTAGCAACTGAACCAGATTGTACATTTAAGCGCAATTAAAAAGGGAAACCATAACTGTTGCATAAACGCCAAGGAGCACAATAGACATAAAAACAATCAAGACCTCTTCTATACACTGGCAGTGCGCGCTTGAAATTCATTGAGCATTTGGAGCACGGAGTCGCAGTTACTCGCGCGACGCCCGCTATCGCGAAAAAAAAACGGGACGCTCGAATGTGTATATATTATGCACTCTCTCCAACGTGGAACAGCAGAGCGTGCGTGTGATGGTAATTGATTTTTTCCAATGTGCCTTGCATTGCTTTGATTGGAAAAAAAAAATAATATTCGCTATTACATTTGCGGAATGCGCGGTGGGTTTACGCGTTTTTTCGTGCCTCGGTGGGAAATTGTTGAAATCGCCGTTAGATTAAATAATCGATTTTCATACCTTATTCGATATAATATCATTGAGATTGGAATGTTTGGGAGGTACAGCATAGTTGAAATGTTACAAATTGTGATTCAAGATTTTTTTTTTTATTTCTAATAGTAATTGATTTTCTCTGGTATTCGAAAGCGTGAAAAGCATCTGCATGATGAATTGTTCCGCTTGTATAGATACAAAAGAAAGTGGTATAGGTACTATTGAATAATCGAATAATTATTGTAAACTTTCATCAAATTTTTCGTAAATATGGTGATCAAAATTATAAATGCTTGCACAATTTTAATCGAACATCTTTCTAAAAATAAAAAGAATAACCAAAAATAAATACGGCTGTGTATACGAGATTACGGAAAACGTAAAAAAGCTGTAAGTGCGTGTAGAGTGTTTGTAGAGTGGCACATGGTAATGCCTTTTAATGTGTATGTAAATTCGAACAGCCTATACGAAAAACTCCTGTTTTCCGGTCTGATAAGAGGAGTCGCTGCTTGTTTTGTTTTGTGTGTGTGTGTGTGTGTGTGTGTGTGTGTGTGTGTGTGTGTGTGTGTGTGTGTGTGTGTGTGTGTGTGTGTGTGTGTGTGTGTGTGTGTGTGTGTGTGTGTGTGTGTGTGTGTGTGTGTGTGTGTGTGTGTGTGTGTGTGTGTGTGTG
>UELV01082707.1:0-22948 GCA_900490015.1 Megastigmus stigmatizans | reverse complement strand
AATATGAAATTTGCTCGCGAATTCGTCACAGCTTATAAATTGGTGTTGTTGATCCATAAGCTATGTCTGTTGTCAAAGCCTACCCATGTCACGTATATTTTATTCCCCTTTCGTTTTAATTTTTTTTCTATAAGATACACATCTGGGTTCTTGACGGCTTGAAGTTCGTATTGATAAACTCTTAACATGAATTATTTACTTCTCCTTCTAAAAAATGATGCCCCCAAGAAGTGAATCCAAAATAAAACCTATCCCCTTATAAAAAATGATAATCAGAAGAAGTGAAGCCAAAATCAAAGCTACATGATTGGTTACTCAATTTATGCGCAAAATTGTGTATGACTTTAAATTTGGCAAATCGAATAATTAAAGAATGAAAATTCTGAGAACTTAACTTTTGTTTTTGTACACAAATCAAATATCGATATTATATTAAATTTTATTTATTAAATCATTATTATTGATAAGTAGCACGCAGCTCACATGGACATTGCTACTATTCTCTTTAAAAAAAAAGTCAACAATATTTAGCTTGAGTTCGTCATAAATTTATTTACCAACTACCCAGAAGCGACAGACGACTCCATTGTTATTTTAAGCTCTAAACGTATTCGCATCCACGGAGCCACGACATTTCCAGAGATTCTCCGGCTAACGAGTTGGCGCTACTATACATAGCGAACGAGCGAGACGGAGCTAATTTCACGCGTCACACAATATCCCGGGCGCCTACTATATATACGTGTATACCGGCTTATAACACCGGCAGCTGCAGCTTGTTGCTCACGGACGTTCTGAAAACTTCCTGCCCACGTACGAACCCCGGCGATCATCCACTATATACATATATACGTGTATCTGCACGCGACACATTGCGGCGCTGTGCATTGCCGGTGTCGTGACGCCGTAAGCCACGTGCTCCTCTCGTCCCGCACGAGATGTGCGATTTAGCCGTTGGAACAGTCCCTCGCGAGAACGTCGCATTTTTCGTACTCCCCTGATATTAATACGCGATTTATACACGAGGCAAAAACAAACATCGCGGGTGTGTTTTACCGCTATTTTCCTCGTTTGTCGTAGGTAATGTTTTCGTTGTGCTCCTACTCTCGATAAGAAAATCGCGGCACCGACACTTTTTCCTCGTTCGACCCAATAAACATTAGGAGGATAATCGTCACTCTTTTTGTCACTGCGGCGCGATGCGTTGCGAGTGAGGAAAGTTTATTAGGCGAGTGTTTCCGCAAATACGCGCGAGTCTCGTGCTTTCGCGCGATTTACCGGAAATGCCGCCCGGCTACGCGTATATGTATGCGTCGTTAAGCGCAAATGTGATAATTCGTGGATACGGACTGTGAAAGCATAAAATCAAGCGAAAAAATAAACAACTTATGCGTATTTTATGACCGTCAAGCTATACAGAAAATCTCGTATTATTATACTTATTTTGTTGGGATGCAAAATGTGCAGGTTATCAGCTTTTTTCCAGCGCTTACGCAACGAAAAGTAATCTCAAAATTTTTCCAATCTACTCTGGTGCTATATCGCGGATCTTACTTTTGTTATGGAAATTTCATGTTGCCAGCTCGTGAAAAAGCGAATCTCGGGGGAAATTTCCACTTGCGCAAAGAGCAAGGAAAAAAAACCAAAACGAAAAAAAAATATATATTTTTTACTCGTTGCGCATAAAGTTATACGCGGCGTGCAAGCGATAAAAATATTAAACTCTACAATTAATTACAGCACCTGAAGTTAAAAAGTCAATCAAACCGCAGAGATTAAAAAAAAAAATAAAACGATGAAATGAGAACAAAAACGTCTGGCAAGTTCGACAGCGAATAATGAAACGTTCTTAAAGCGCAGGCGCGCGCTTACTCATCAAAGCCCTCCCCGAAAGAGACAACCTTTCTTTCTTTTCCTCGAGCAAATCTTTTCCCTCGAGAATTTCGAATCAAGACAGTTGCACGTAGCATGAAAAAAAAAACGGAGTCGCGTGAAAGGGAGCGGAGAAAGGGAGTCGCGAATCCATTGGGCGTGCGAAAGCGATTCCCAAGGGAACAAGGGAAAAGGAGCGAGAGAGAGAGAGAGAGAGAGAGAGAGAGAGAGAGAGAGAGAGAGAGAGAGAGAGAGAAGAGAGTATATAGGAAGGCAAGCTGCAACTGCTTAACTTCGACGCGCAATATAAGTTGCTCGTGGCACGTGTATTATGTGCTCGTTATGCGAGTGTACATTGTATGTGTGTTATGCTATAGTGCAGCTTTGAAGGCTGTGATGTGTTTGATGGGCAAATATTTTGAAGAAAGTTGGTTAGGTATCGAACGGTTGTCGATAGTGAACTGTTTTTTTTTATGGTATGTTGCAGGTAAAACTCTCCAGTGTTATGCAAATCATTTCCGTTCGAAAGTAAATGCAGTTGATTTTAAATGAAATACCAATACCGTAATAAATTGCTTAAATTTATAAAGATATGCAGGTGATGAAAATGTGATGAAGCTCCGATCGCGATACCGACTCCGATGAGATTTCAGCAAACGATTATTTCGCGTCGTCACAGTGCATTTCTTTATATATTACATAATTATATTCATTTGAATTTATATTAAAAAAAAAAGAGTATGCTCTTTCCGTATATCGCACTCGAATGTTTTTTATTTGCACGTGCAAATTTAATGCACGTATAGATAAAATATTGCGCAAAAGTAATCGAGAGTCTCATAACGCTTGGACGTTAAACCGCTAGATACGTGAATTTCAAAAGCAAAATTACTCGGTAGTTTTATTTATTTTTTATTTTGTCTCAAGTATATGTTCATTACACTAAAGTAATACAGTCCATACACGACTTGTCCATTCGGTAGATTGGTCTTTCAATGCAACTATTTAAAATGACTGTAGATTTGGTTGACTCAAAATGAATATGACAGTATACAATTAATTATTTTGGATTGTATTGTTTGACGTGAAAATCAGTTACAATTTTTTTTTGCTATTCCTATATACTCGCTTGAAAGTTCGCGAAAAAATAAAGTAAAGATCGCAGCGACAGAATAAATCTTTATACCAACATACGCAAAAACCCCAATAACTGCACTAAAACATCTATGCGTGCACACGTCGGCGTATCGAACCGCACGCATTCGCACGGTACAATGCAAATTTCGGGGAGGACTCGAGGTCGTCAAAGGCGCGCACGGGGCGAGTATATAGATAAAGATCTGCAGCGAGAGTGAGAGAGAGAGAGACGGAAAAGCGTCGAGAGTTGGCCAGCAGCAGCAGCAGCTGCTGTCCGACTCACACACACACAGTGACCAACCGCTGCACGAGCGTACACCGCGCGTTCTCAACCTTCCTGCTCTCTTTTATATATACACACACTTGTATATACTCGAGTGTACACCGAGTTTCTATATGTGTGTGTGTGTGTATATACATATTATGCGCGTTGTGCTTTTACAACCGAGTATAGCGCGCTTGTATAAAGACTGTACGCTCAGCCTGCACTCACACAGGTAAGCGCGCGGCGGCCCTCTCTTCTTTGGCTCTCGAAGGCACCCGTCGTGAGTTCGCGCGCCGCCCGTTCTTTCGACTTTAGTTCGTCGCGGAGCCTCGCGGCGGCATTTTGCTCTCCTGTCCACGCACTAGAACTCACTGCTACAGCGCTCAAGCTCACCCTGTACAACATACGTTCATACCCCACAATATTTATCGTTACTATACCTGCTGTGTACACGCTGCATCTACGTTGTATACGTTCTTCGCGTGGGGATCTCGCAGTTCTGCCGGCTTTTCCAGATTGTGGCGACAGCGGCAGCGACGCGCGAACACTTTGAAGCCAATATATATATACGCGGCTGCTGCTTCGAAATAGTGTGTCTATATAATATATAAGTGCGTGTGTCGCAATCGCAGATATTCCTCGATATCACTCAAAGTGGGCCTGTATATATGGAAAGTATGGCTTGCCAGTGATAGATTCGTGTAGTCGTGCGCTTAGTGCATCAGTTATTTTGAATAAAGCGCGCAGTTAGCGGGGGGAGGTGGTGATCCAGTTTCAATATCGTCACCATGAGGATCGGTGAACTCGACGACGCTTGCAATCAGAGTGAGTTCTTTTTTTTTTTTTTAATTGTTGCAACGATTGATGAGAATCCTCGAAAATGTATAAGCTCGAAATTACTGTATATGTATAGGCTAGACGAGTTTGTGCGCGCCCTTGCCGCCAATCCAGATGCTTCTCTCTTGCTGTTGTTGTTGCTGCTGCTGATGCTTCTTTTTTCGCAGACGTGTCGCTGATTGTGCGTGCGTGCACGTTCTTCGCGCGTTTCCTACGCGTATACAGATATATATCGACGCGCTGTGCGCCTGCGTATATAGACCATACAGCGCAGAATTTGAACAGCTGTCGCGCGCGGCGGTCTGCGACTCGAAATAGAATCGCGCACCTCGCACCGAATAATCCTCATTTATATATATATATACGCACACAACTCGATCGAATTATACGCGCGTGTGTCTAAACTGATGAAATATATCCCCTGTATAATTTATATGAATTGATTTCTCGCGTAAATGGCACATAGTGGGAAAAGTCGGCGATACCCGCTGGCCCTGAAACTCTATGTGCGCGCATGTAAGCACGTGTGTACGTCGCGGCATCTTCTCGCGTTTTTCCAGCCACGCGTGCATTGCACATCCGAACCGATATATTCACGTGGTTTTGTTGTCGTTGTCCGACTATAAGCACACCAAGCATGACTCGCTCTTCTTCTCGGTTGCGTGGCGCTTTTTAGTGTTATATATATATATATATACAGGAGATGATGACGCGCTTTACGTAACCGGACATGCAGCGAATAGCGGCAGATGTTCGGATTGGATATTATACTCGTGTAATTTAGCTTTATTTGCGTGCGATACCGAGTTTTTGTGTGTATCGACAAACTTTGTTGTGTCGTCTGCAATTTGATCTCACTCAATGATAATTATTCATTCGGATCGGTCTTCTGAAGTTTATAGCAAATTTAAAAATTTTGTGCGACGAAATGTATGAAAATAAGATTTCGATGAAAAGTTTTGATTACTATAGTTGTTATTCGTTTCAAATCCAAGCTTGTGAAACCTTGCTTTGGGGCGAAGCTACTGGGAAAAGGAAGAACTCTCACCCATTTTTTCTATTCGGCTCATGCGGGCAGATGGACCCAATCATAAACTGAACCTTTTCACTTTCATTTGCGATGTTTCCTCCGGGTTTTGTAAGATCGGTGCACAGACCCTCGTGGAGGTCAATCACGTGAGCGTCATTAGCATCTCTTCAGCGAGAATTTATGCCGGTATATACAGTTTACCAAGATGCGAAGCACTACTAATACTATCCGAGATCTTTTGTTTGCTTAAGCTGTGACACGTGCAGTCTTATCTACTGCTGGGGATTTTCTCACAATACTGATTGTAAAGACCAGGTAGATCGTATTAAATGACCGGCTTTGTATTTCTTTTTCCTGATGGCAAAAATACCGGTGTTTCATTCACTTAGAAACCGAGTAAAAAAGCTACTACGTTATTGATACTAAATCGTATCCGTTATACCGAATGGTATAATTCATGAATTGAAAATTTATATTTTCACTCTTTTTTTATGATATTCGACCTGACATATGTTTCAGTTGCCAAGACTATAACAGAGAATTCGTTGCGATACCAATAATTTAAATAGGGAAAATTCGACTGTACACACAGAGAGGAGTAAACATGTCGGAGTATACGTGACAAAGCGAGCGCCGATCTATTCTTATCCGAACGAACGGACAAATTGCGGTGCGGCGAAAAAAGAGCGCGATTTAAAGCGCAATCGCACGACGAGCGACCTACGCGCGGCACATCTTTAATTATCCCACAGCGATTTTTGCATTACTTTAAGATTTCCCTCTACCAAAATATTATAAACTTGTTAGGATACGGCTTGAATGCTATGAGAAGGCCTCGATACAGCTTTATAAATAGATCATCCTTTTAAACTCGAAAATATACGGTAGAAGTATCATTAACCTATTAAGTGTGAGATCACTGCCAAAATACCAAGCGCGAGAGCGTCTTTGCGACGAATCGGCGTAAATTCCTCGATCTGGCGATCGTTTTGTGTGCAGCAATGCAGTGTTTCGTCAAAGGGATAGCGTTAGGATATGACTAATAATAAAGTTAATTTATCAGTTTACAGTATTTCAAATAACGATAAGAGAATATCTTTAGCTTTTGAGTTTTAGCGTGAATCATACAGAGATATGTAGTTTGCCAAGTTTGAAAAGGAATAAATTTTAGGTGTCTTCGTCGCATTATTTGTCAAGGAAGAGAGTGTAAAAGTTACGGAACAAATTAATGCTTGATCATGCACAATTTGTTTTTAAAATTACTTATATCGCATGTTTGCATACGGTTCATGAAGTATTATATTATTTTTAAGATAAAAAGCATGCAGTGGAAATTTTTATTTCTCTCCCCCACTGGCGTTAAAAGCTTTTCGCCTTCTCCATTTATCAAAAGAATATTTAATCATTAATAATTCGATAATCAATTCATTTTTTTATCGATATATATCCTTTGCGACTCCTTTCACCTAAAGATCGCAGCCTCATTTTTGAGATGTAAATGGAAAAAAACGAGTCGCTTCGTCGCGTCACTGCATATTCGAATACTTAGGAAAAAAGCTACAGGGAATTAATTAAGTCAAAGTACTTAATATATTCTTAAATGCTCGACTACAGTTCTTCCTCTGTATTCTTCAGCCTTCAAAGATGCTCAGGCTCCATCTCTGTCTCTCTCGTCTTGTGAAAGAAAGAGAGACCAGTTAAATAAATTAATTAAATAATCTGTCTCGTTGATCTGCACAACAGCTGCGCGAGTCTATAGGATATACCTGGAATTCGACAATGTAAAACTACCGCCATAATTTTTTGATGTAGCTTTTGTATAACTATTCGCTTAATTATTCGCCGTTGGAATAGATGTTGCAAGGCCGCATACTTACCGCGCTCTCCGACTCCTTTTTTTTTCACGTCCGAGAGAAAGACTTGTATTTTATATAAATGCTACGAGAGCGTGCGTGGTCGACTCGTTTGAGTCATCGTGTTTGCTTTCCTTCTTGGTTTTTTCTTTCTTTTTTTTTTCTTTTTTGTTTTATTGACTTAAATTTATTAACCGCTTAATGATCGTGCTGCGTGTGTGCAGGGAAAATCACTCGAGTGAGCACCGATTATTTTCATATAAAACAACGCCGTATTTGTAATAACATCTCTTTTGATGCGAATTTAATTTATCAAAAACTTTACAAATTATTGCAAAAATTGTTTCTAATCTTTTTAAATTTCCATTGATTATAATTCGATATCTTCATTATCAAGTCGTCGGTTTAATGCTGATGCGCACCTCGCTGAAAAATCACTCATCTAAGCACAACTAATCCTCGGTGCAAACACTTTTCTCCTATAGCGCGTCATTCGCTTAGCATTGAAAAGCGCACTGGTTAATCTGCTCGAATTAGATAAATGCTCTCGCTGAAGTAATACCGTACCCCCCTTGCGTAACGCTTACAGTTCCTGTGTTCTGTTTGCGATATCTCTCTCCCTCTCTCTCCCTCTCTCTCCTTCTCTCTCCTTCTCTCTCCCTCTCTTATTATATATCTGCAACTTGTTGGTCTCAGCGCGAGGTGTGCATATATCGTCGGCAGCGCATTACTCTGCCAAGGAACGAGTCGTCGCGACGCTCTCGGACACACACTCACACACGATGCTTTATCTATTTATGCGCTCGTCGAATGTAATTGGTTTTGACGAGCGCCGCGGCTCTGTAAACAATGCATTCCGTTGCAGGTGTATGCTTTTGCGGAGATGAACTGTTCGTGACTCTTTTCTCATGTAATACTTATTTTTGGCAGTACATAGTGCTGCGGGGAAACGCCGCGTGTATTTTTCTTGAATTTGTATCAAAAGCTCGTGTGCGGAAAATATGTTGGTTTGACTTTACTGACTCGACTGCACGCTTTGGTAATTCGGTTCTATATACTTATTTTCTCGATCACGACGGCTGAGGATACCATTTATTTTTTATTATTAAAATAAGTACGTCAACATTCTACACCGCCCATATCTTTTATCGATCGACGCAATCAAATATTGAGCAAGTATAACCCAATGTGAAACTCGACACCAACCAGTTGCTTTATTATCTTTATCCGTCAAAGTAAACAATTTTTTTTTATCTCGAACAAACGTATAAATTTATTGAGTGCAATTGCTCCGAGGGACTCTGTGCGCGAATTCGTATATAAAACAAAAATCGTGCGAGAGGAGATGATTTCAACACTGCAAAATATGTATATATCTCATATTCCTCTAAGAATCGCCGCGAAATAAAAGAAAGCCACCATCGGTCGACCTTGCAGATTTTCGAAAAAAGAAAGCTTCTCTCGAGAAGCTGTGATATATGAAAAGGGAAGGGCCGCCGCCGCGCGTGTCCCACGTGCTCGATTCTACGTGTAAGAGTATAGATATATATTCGCGCTGTATCATATGCGGGGGGGGGGCGACACGTGGTCCGCGCTTAGAGATTGCGACATATCTCTATGGCTCGCGGTTATCTCGTTATGAAACGCGCGGCTTTACATATATACGAGACTACCGAAAATTACCAATCTTTGCATAGCTACTCGATTTTCCTTTTTTTATACGCTTTATCGGCTGTATATTTTCGTTATCCCTCGATTAGAATTTCGTTGCAGCTCAATGTGTTTGATGCAGATTTGCAGCCAATTGCTCTTTTTTCGCTCTGTATGCAGTCTTTGTCGTTTCAATTTTGCTTAGCCGACAGTATGTTTATACTAATGGTTGATTCACTCTTTAATGTTAGTTTTCGAATAAAATTACTTTACACTTTGCGATACGCTTTACGCGCAATAAAAGTTTTACTGTCTTTTTGAATGTTGAAGGTGCGCCACGCGGCCATATGCTTATATAATACGTATTTTAGAATCGTAAGGATTTTAAATTTACAAATTTTTGTTTTTAAATATATTGAGAATAATTTAATAATAATGTGTATACTATGCCGATTATTTACCGTAATGAAAATATTTTTTAAAGTAAAAAATTTATATAAAACTGTAAGTTAATCCTTGCAATTTTTTTTCACGTTCATTTAAAACATTAAAATAGTATATCATTTTTAATAGAAATCATCGTTAATGCATGCTTCTGATAAATTATAACAACTGATCATCAAAGTCTATTATAGTCCACTATAACCAGCCTCCAATAGCCAACTATATCCAAAAAACCATCCAGTCTATCAATCGCTCGCAGCGCGCGCGGTTAAAAATAATTCTCCCCCTGAAAGCCACGACGACAATAATCTCCGCGCGCCCGCGAATCGCAAGCTCTGGCCGCGCGGAGGCAACAAAGAAATAAAAAACTGCTACGAAAGAAATATAAAGAGAAACGCGCCGCCGCCGATACAAGATAATCGAGGTCACGCGGGATTGGAACAGGTTGTAACCGGGCCGATAAGGCTTTAATTATAGACGATTTCACGCGCGCTCGTGACGCGTCCATCCCGAGAGCTTTTTAGGCTCTCGTCTCTTGTTTACCGACCGACACCACAACTGCTACCGACACCGCCACCCAGCAGCAACTGAAGCAGCGATGCGTGCAAGCTCTCGTCTAATTGCGGATCAGCTGTTGACGTAGAAGTGTGTAACGAGAGACGCGCTTGTAAACACTTTTCGCCCGTGTCCAAATCGACTCTCTCTGTTTGCCTGTATGTGTGTGCGAGTCTACCCAGAGTGAGAGAGAGAGAGAGAGAGCACGAATATCGCCTCTCGGCTCATTTAATGAATTTAGAAGCTGTCGCGCGGGTACGGTTCGACGAGCAGACGCTCATTATCGATGTATTATAATGGAAATTAGGTGCGCTTTGATGAGCTCATAATGAAATGAAGGCTTTCACGTCTCTTCTGCGAATGCGAAACTTTGTCGACGAGTTTGTTGGGTGTTTTTCCACGGACAATCCCCTTTCTGTACATTTAAATGCACTCTTAATTAATTTTCAATTGTGAAGAAACTAGTCGCCTCACAATGTTTAAAGAGAGTTTTTTTTTCGCACGAAGCAATTATCATTTTGGCGAAGTAACACATTGTTCGTCAGAAGTAATGCTCGAGTGCAAGATCAAATGGGAGGCTTCGCGAATGCCATTAGGACTCAATATCCAATGACTGGTGTTTGAACGTAAACCTCCCGACAGCTCAATTATCCGAAACATTGAAAAATTTAATTTAATTTAATATAAAGTTAAAAAGAACTTACTCTAGTCATATCCAAATTGAATTTACATTCAATGCTAATATTATCTACACCGAAATCTAACGCACATAATAATTTATTCAACTCTTGATTACAGCATTCCGTTACGATCAAAACTAACCTATTATCCCCTTTATCTTTTGCAGAAATAGGAGTGACCAGCAATGCACAGCCGACAATAGTGAAAGCCCCAAAGGACAGGCGAAAGTTCAATCAGAAGGTAAGCATACATATCACTCTCTCCCTCATTGTCACTTACATATACAGACTCACGCACAGCAGTGTATAGGGAGTTGCGAGAAAACGAATCTCGGCTGTAGGTATATAGCGTGTCCACGGCGACGTCGCCAAGGGTCCAGAAATAAAACACCGGAAAAACGTATGGCGGCCGCGGACCCGTGAGCGTCGCGCCGCCGTCGCAGACCTCCAGAATACGTGATCGCGCCCACAAGCACTTCAAATCCCGCGTCGCCGACGACGACGGCGACGACGACGACGACGACGACGTTTTGCACAACGCGAAAATAGGCGGCCGAGAGACAGACACCGAGGATACCGCGGCGTTTGCTTTTCTATTTTCGCTCGCGGTGTCTCTCGCTCGCGTGCCCGTGTCACACGCGTATAATTCAGGCATCTCTCCCTCGCGCTCTTTTTCGTGGCATGTATCGCGATTCGATAGTTTAGCCGGTTAGTTTTGTATTTTGTGAGGCTTATTGTTTTGCCGTCACGTTCGACTCGACCTCTTATATACGTTCTGCTGTTGTTCAAATAGCGGCAATTGACGTGCTTTTAAATACCCGAGTTACATGTCTTTTACGTATTTGTGTTTTGGTTATCGGGGATTTAAAGTCTATTTTGTAGTCCATAACAGTTTGTTTTAAATGCGTTGGAAAATTTTGTCGAAGGTCGATACGAGTTATTCAAGTTTCAGTTTGAAATTTCAATATGCGCACGTGGCAACCCCATATTAAACGTGTTTATCACTCTACGGTGCATGCGATTAACGCATGGGTTATAAATTAAATACACACGAGAATCTTGCAAGAGTTGCTTTTCTAAAAACAGCATGCTCGATAGGTATATGTTGCAATTGTAACGCAATAGGCGTAAGACATGAAAATCCGTTCAATCCGCAGAAATCGCTCTAGCGCTGCCAATTTTAACAATCGCCTCAATACCCCGCAACAATGAGCCATTATTTCTGATTTAAAACTAAACAAAAAAGAATCAATAACAATTTATGCAAAAAGTCAGATGTTTGAAATTTTAACTTTAGATTGGCGGTCGTCAGCTGTAAAAGTTGCCTCTCTGGGAGCAGTCGTTTTAAAGCGAGACTGTTGTTGAAAAGCAAAAAAAATGTACGTGACTCGAAGAAAAGCTAAAGTAGATTCTTTTAGAACTTATTATATTTATGCACGAGGCAAATCATCACTTTGGCAAAGTCACATCAGTGTTCGCCAAAGTAACGTACCAAGTGCAAGATCAAATGGAAGGCTTCGCGAATGCCATTAGGACTCCATGTCCAATGACTGGTGTTTGAACGTAAACCTCCCGACAACCACAGTGTCCTTATACAGTAGGTGATTACGGTTTAATGGGTTGACATGCCGAGAGAATGCGTGTGCAATTCATTATACACAAAAGCGTCAATGCAAATCGGATCGATATATAATAACCCAGAGGTAATCAATTAAGACTTCGAGCTAACGATTGAAATGACGATGAATGGCTCTTATCGCGTTTAAAAAAAGAAGTAATAATAACAATTAACATCTTCATTCGATGCGTGCAACTGCGCAAAAAAAAAACTTTGCATACGTCGATTGCGACGGTAATGTCAGCAAGCCGGTCGATATATAATTTACAATTTGAACAGCGCTACATTGAAAAGATATACTTTCATCGTTATATTTCTCTTTTTTTTTTCTTTTTGTCGATTCACAAGGCGGACTGCAATGCCGCTGCGTACTTTTGAGCCAATACGAGTCACATGTTGCTGCACTCGTTAAACCGAATTTTAATTATTACCGTATGGTGAGACAAAACAAGGGGAATTTCGGGTCGCGAACGAGGAGAGCGAGACGGCAAGGCAGTCTTAACATATTAAAGTCCTGCTGTTCATCTCCGGGAGACAAGCGAGATAGGATCATTATTATTATTATTATGCATGCGCGCGTCGTCTTACAGGCCAACGCCGCAAATACCCCTGAAAAAGGAGGCGAGAAAATGTAATTCAGAAGCCCTTTCTAATTTTTCCAGGCGAGCGACTTTACGGATATCGGCGACTGGCCGACTTTGGGCGCTCAAGGAGAGGTGGGTCTCTTTCCCTTTTTCTTTTCTTACACTCTCGCTCTCTGTCTGTCTCTCTCTCTCTATCTCTCTCTCTCTCTATCTCTCGTAGGCGACGTTCGCCGCTCACAGGCAGATATAATTTATAAAAATCGTGCATATATCCACGGACGTCGTCGAACGTCCTTTCCTTTCGCCCGGCCAAGGTCGTTTAGCGAGAGAGCGAGATAGAGATATAGAAGCCCGTGCAAAAGCTGTATATAGCATGAGGCAGAGTTAACCAGCGGATCATATCGGCCGGTCTCACTCTGCTGCTCCTTCGGACTATTCTACTAAGTGTCGAGAGCAATCACGCACTTTGCACAGATGAAAATGCATTAACTGCAGAGTCTACGAACGATAATCGGCGGCGACGTCGGAGCTTTTGTGAAAAGCTCCACTTAACCTCGCCGCTGCATGGACGTTCGAACACTGGTTTTATAAGCATAGGGATAAATACAATGCGGTACAAACAGTTTTGCGCGGCTAAACTATTTTCGATACGCCCGAGCGGAGCTGAAATTTAACCGTGTACGCTTTCGGAGAAATGCGATTTTGAAAAAGTCTAGAATGCAAATTGAAATATAGTAAAAAGTGGGTAATTGTTATTCTTTAATGTCTTTCAATTTATGAAATATGAAAATCTTTTTATTCGCGTGTAAACAGCGACATTATGAAATGTAAAAGGCTCATTTCTTTTTATGCTAAAGCATCTCAAAATACACCTTACATAATAATAAATTACTCATGCTACTTTTTAACTTGCACATTGTCTTATAGAAATTAAAATTACTGCAGTAAACAACTTTTACTGCCTGTTAAAAAATAAAAGATTAAATATTATTTATATTTTACTTATTATTGAAAATTTGCAATAGCATTCGTGTTTAATAATTTGGAAGTCGATCAGATTTAGGAATAAATTAATGACTTTATTTTTAATATATCGAAAATACGATATAAATAGCTCAAAATAACCTTACATAATTCATCGAAGAGGTACTAGGCAATAAATATATGAATGTGTTTACCTATAACCGTTTGACTGTTTGACTTGTGGCTATTTATTAACATCACTTGTATCAGAAAATTGGTTAGATGAAATATAAACAATTAAACTATTTTTGTAAGGATAAAGTTATTACATCAGTAAAGAATACAATTTCGCTAACACTAAAAAGAATAAACAATATCAGAGTAATTTAAAAAATAATTGCATCATACACTTTCAATTTGGTAATTAAAGTATTAAATATAGAGAATATTTTCAATCTATTTTTCTGTACTCGAGGTCGCAACAAAACATCGTTTCCATACAATTTTACAATATGCCACCTCGCGATAATGATCTCTATTAGCACGTCAGCTTCCGCGGTGCAAAAGCGCGGAAAGTAACTTCCGGCAAAGTCTTGTTTACATCCTCGCTGTCTGTTTCTCCGCAGAAGAAGCCAAGCGTAAACGGTCCTAAGCAGAATGGCGTCATCGAGCACCAGAGTAACTCGAAGGAGGGCAGCGTTGGCGCCTCCGAGAGCAAAGGCAAGGAGAACAAGGAACAGAATCACTGTCAGGAGGACAGCGATGAGCAGATGGAAAATATTGATAAAAAAAAGAAAGGTGAGCTCAGTCGATTTTTTTACTTATACCTATTGGCATTGGTCAGAGGGATGCAACACTGGGAAAATCATTTGTTATCCTATTATATTTTGATGACATATTTTCGTATTTATGCAATTAGAAGAAATCTGAATTTACGTAAGAATGGCACATTGATTATGTAAAATTTGTCCGAGAATCATTATTCTTTTTTAGATAGTATCGCGACGACAGGATTATGTCACTAAATTGACTGAAAATCGGTCTTTTGCGTATTAAAATTTTTCATACATTTACAAAAAAAAAAAAAAAAACTTTAAACATTAATGAAATAGCAGCATTTTACAACTTTATACTTAAATTGTATCTTTAAGACTGGTAATTCCTTAAATTGCTTTAATCGACACTAAAATTGTTCCGTTTCAGAATTAATTTTTCGACACTTACTTCCTTAGTGACTAATACATACTCTTTTTCCCTTGCAGCGAATAAGCAAAAATGGGTTCCGCTAGAAATTGACATAGCGAAAAACAGAGGAAAGAGAGAACGCTCTCCGAAGCATCACACACAGAGAGAGAAGCACATAGATCGACGAAATGGTAAAATTTTAACTTTCATTATGTTGTCTAGAAAATAAAATAGTATATTTGTTAAATGTAAAATCATTTCATTCTTGTACCAGAAGATGAAAATTGGAGAGATAGAGATTACGAAAGATCCAATTACAACAATAATTATCGTGGAAGTCGTGGTAGAGGATTCAGAGGTAGAGGAAGAGGCCGTGGAGGTCTGTCCCGAGGTGGATTCCGTCATAGGCACGACTACTTAGGTTATTCAACGGATTATGCTCAGGTGATTATACCAAAACTACATTTGATTTCATGAAATTTTTTACGAGACATAGTTTAATTGCATAAAATATGTAAAATTATATTTTCATCTAAAATTTTCATCATTCTTTTTACAGATTAATAAATTTGCTGGGAATGATCCTTCCTACATGATGCCCTATCTGGGAACCTTTTATTTTAATAACGCAAACTATGTAAATGTGGATAATACGACGCTAAAGGAGTATATTAGAAAACAAATGTAAGTAGTTTTACGATCAGTTTCTTGTAATATTTCATCATAAGATTTCCTTGTAATCGTTTAATTAATACGATTTTTTATTCTTTCAGTGAATATTATTTTAGTGTAGAGAATTTATCAGGAGACTTTTTCTTAAGACGTAAGATGGATGTAGATGGTTTTCTACCAATAACCTTGATTGCTTCCTTCCATCGCGTACAGGCCTTAACTACAGATGTTGCTCTAGTCATAGAGGCTATTAAAGAGTCAGATAATCTAGAATTGGTGGACGGTTTTAAGGTAATAATTGATTGTACTTTTTTTTATATCATTCTAAGCACAATGCAATTAATGTTTAACAAACTCAATATTTGTTAAATTGCGCATATGTGCAAGATTAACAGATGGCTTCGCTAACGCCATTAGGATGATAAATCCGATGATTGGAGTTTGTTCGTTACCATTCTGACATTATATTGACTGAATACATGTTTTTAAATGTATGAGGTAATATTTAGAAACATATTCAGTAAATATGATAAATTGTAATTATAATTATTTTCACCTATAAATATTTTGATATTTTTTAAACAAATTTAACACTATTTGAAAATGATTTAGCTAGTCTCTCGAATTCATATGTATAAGAAATGCTTACTTTAGAAATCCTTTAGTGATACATAAATGGCATAAAAATATTCATAATTTATTTTTTTTAAAGTAGAGGTGTGTATATAATTACAGTTTATGCTGTTTCTCAAAAAAAGTAATATAATTGTATAGTAGTCTAGAAATAATAACTCCTTCACATTTAATTTCTTTAGCTTTTAATTATAAATGTAGAATTTATTTACCAAATTCCATACATTTTTATGGATATACTTTTATAGATATAAAGTTTTTAGAAGCAGCATAGCAAATTAATGATGTTACTTTGGTTTAACTTAAGAGCCTGGTATAATCAATTAGATTGTTTACTGTCCATCGTCCATCTAATTTAATAATTGATTATATGAAAAATTAAAACTCATAAAAAATTATTTTAATATTTTAGTATGTATATTCAGGTGGATGATTCTTTTTTGCTTCGGTATAATCAAAATTAACCATGCCCAACCTAATTTAATTGTTCTTTTTTCTCTTATATTTACAGGTGCGCACTTTGTTCGAGCCAACGAAATGGCCAATTCTCGACGGCGGTGTCAACCCAGTCTTTTCAGATTCTTCAGATACTTCATCTAATTCGCAAAATGACGTGATATTCCCGTATTCATCACTTCCCGAATTCTTTCCCGCAGCGAAGCCGCTGACGACGATTCCCGCGCCACCGATACCTCGTTTGCTTCAATTAGCGCCCGTGACTATCGATATAGAAGGGGTCAGCGAATTTAAAAGCATTACTTCGTCAGTTAGCGATAGTCTGAATCCGGATGTACCGGAATTTGTGCCGATTGTACTCACCGCCATAAAGGCTGAAGAGCCGAAGGAGAAAAAAGAAGATGATGAAAGTAAAGTCGAAGAGAAGAAAGACGAGGCGAAACTAGAAGTAGTTAAGACGGAAGGCGTTAAAGAGAAAAAAACTGAAGCATCTCTAAAGGTAACGGGTGACGTTTCGAGTGCACCATTGACCAATGGAGATGTTCAGCCAGCCATAGATAACGTTTGGAAAGAGGTGTGTGATATTTTCAAGAATTGCTAGATTATTATTAAATATTTTATAATTTTTATAAATTAATTTAATTTTCTATTTTTAGGTTAAAAGAAGAGTAAAGCAGCCTCATAAAGATAAGCATGTAAATAATCAGAAAGTTAACAATAAAGAAGATGAAAAAGAGGAGTTGGATTTCCAATTCGATGAAGAATTGGATACTCCTCCACCAACTGGGCGGCATAACGCATTCTCAGAATTGTAAGATTTTTATTTTATTAATTAAAACTTACATTTATAAAAAAAGTTTTTTCATAATGATGATATTGTTAAATTTTGTCTTCTTTTCCCGTCTGAAAAGCGTTGATGATATCAATGACTCTGATTAATAATTTATTTATTTTAAATTTTAATAACTACATTATTTTTAAGACGACTAAAATCTTTTTTTAATTCAAGGTCGGAAGATGATGATGATTACGAATTATCCGACGGAGACATAAACAAACTATTGATTGTCACTCAGACTTCGTCATCGCGGATTCCAAAGCACGAAGGATATGACCGTACTGGGGATTGGACTACTAGAGTCAAAATGACGCAAGATCTTGAACAAGCTATTAACGATGGCTTGTACTACTATGAAGAAGATCTTTGGGGAGAAGATGGACAAAGGGTGAGAGTCTAAAAACAATATTATAGTGTAAATTTTACAAATTATTTGGCTAGTAAAATATAAATTGACAACTATTAAAAGTACGCCTTAAATTTATGTCTGTTAACTTTTGTTAATAAAAACCGTCTAATGGGCTTGATGAACTTATCTTCAATTATAAATCGTTTTTTCAAAATTATAAAGAAAAATTCCAAATGAAATGTCTATACTAGATATTATATATTTTGAGTGATTTCTATTTTTCAAATAAGAGTATTATTTAAAAAATCCTTGTATAGCTATAGCCACTTGTGGTATTACACAATACCTCGTTTTATTACTTGTGCCTTGGGCTTTTGCCCGTGTATAAATAAATTTATTATACGTGATGAAAATTTACTCATATTGTCTTCTTTTCCCGGCAGAAGATATTATGTTGATATAAATTATCTGACAATGCCAATATATTGTGCATATAAGAAATAAAATGTTAAAAATATAAAAAAAATGCTTAAACTTAACAAAAAATTATTCATTTAACAGTATGGTTCTTCATCTTCAATTGGTAGCTATAAAACCATAAACGTTATAAGTCAAGAAGCTTTCGAAAAGATAGCGCCTAAAGCTCCCCGCAAAGCAAATCCCGAGGTACCTCCACCTCCTCCGCTGGCTTTGGAAGAGTCAGAAGTACCGGAATCTAAAGTATCCAAGCAGCCTAAGCAGCCCTCGCAGCCATCACAGGTACCCATCGAGACGATATCAGAAAAGCGCGAGCAAAGTGCTGAAAAGAGGCGCAAGTATGCCCAGGCCCATAATGGTAGAAGAGCTGTGCCAAGATTCTTTGCTGTTGTTAAAGACGAACCTGCGGTTGATCCAAGAACTCCGCGTAAGCGCAAAACGCGTCATAGTAATAATCCTCCTGTTGAACATCACGTTGGTTGGATTATGGATGTCAGAGAGCACAGACCTAGGACATATTCTACTGGGTATGTATCATACTTTTACTAATAAGTGACAAAAAAAGTTCAAAATAAGAATTAATTATTGGGAATATTTAACATTTGTTTTTAAAAATAAAAAAAGATTATTTTATATTTATTAATTATATAAATGGAAGTAGTATATAAAAATAAATACATAAGTATGCAATAATGGGGAAATATTAATTTGTTATAGTACTTTTGTATATTTAATATTATTTTTATTTACAGAAGTAGCACTGGTACAAGTCCAAATGAAGGTTTCTTAGCCAGCAGCTATGGTAGTGCTCCTCAATCGCTGCCAACTTTCCAACATCCTAGTCACTCATTATTGAAACAAAATGGGTTTACTCAACAAGTATACCACAAATATCATTCGCGTTGTTTAAAAGGTGAGTTGAATAATGATAAATTTTTTTCACAAACAAATATTTTGCGTGATGAAATTTTTTAAAATTGTCTTCTTTTCCCGGCAGAAAGAATTGTGTTGATATAAATTATCTGACGGTTATTAAATAAAATCATTTTATGAGAAATATTGTTTCAAAATATTAATTCAAACATCTTATTTCAGAGCGCAAAAGACTGGGCATTGGTCAGTCGCAAGAGATGAATACACTCTTTCGATTTTGGTCATTCTTTTTAAGAGAAAACTTCAATCGTACTATGTATGAAGAGTTTAGGACAATCGCTTACGAAGATGCTTGTGAAGGATATCGTTATGGGCTCGAATGTCTATTCAGATTTTATAGTTATGGTCTGGAAAAGAAATTCAGGCCGCAGCTTTACAAAGATTTCCAAGTGGAAACGATAAAAGATTATGAAAGTGGTAAGATATTTATTTATATTTGAAATTATAATTTTTGTTATATCTTGGAATATTTACACTGTACGAGAAATAAAATTCAATTTAAGCTTCTTGTTGAATTTTATAGAAAAAGGGTATAATTATTCAAAATCCAAATTTATAAATAGAAACTTTCATTTTTATGAGCCCTTCTCCAATTGTTAGATTAATGAACCAGATTTAATACTTAAAACTATATTATAACGTTACATTTTTATAATTGTTTATTAAAGGTCAACTTTATGGACTGGAAAAGTTCTGGGCGTTCCTAAAGTATTATAAGTACGCAGATGAACTTCACGTTGATCCTAAACTGCAAGAGCATCTAGAGAAATTCAAGACTATTGAAGATTTTAGAGTAGTAGAGGTAATTTTGTGGCAAAAAATTAAATATACAATAAATTTTGTTAAAAAATGTGTAATAATTAAATTTTTAAATGAAATTTTTTTAGCCACAAATAAACGAGCTCTCGAGATCACAAGCTGCTAAGCGTCGCAACAGAAGTGTCTCGGAAAGCGCCAGTGGAGTAGAAGCCTCAACGAGTAGCCGCGTACGTCGGTTATCAAGCGGTTCTAGCGCAGTCACACTGCCCACTGCAAACAATTCCACAGCGTGCGCATCGCAACCGCAGCCGCAACAAGTGCAAAAACAGAGTGTGAACCTTGCTCAATATCGCAACAGAGCGGGTTCCTTCGGCTCGGGTAGACTAGGTCACTCCAGACGACGAACCGACTCGTCGTCGTCGGCTAGTCAACAACAGCAAACACAGCCCAGAAGCAGACAAAATTCGGGCTCCTTCGCGAGAGCACAGGAAGTGGTTAAAACCACACAGAAATGAAGATGATGTTGTGGGGGTAAGTCAACGTTGATGATGGGACACTCAATAGGAACTTGCATCGCCCACAATCTGAGTGCGAACAGATTTCTGATAATCGAGAGTGTATTTTTTTTTAAATTTTAAATTCGAAATCGTGTTTAACAATAACTGAAACGAGATACGGATCATCGACACCTGTGCGCGCATACTCAATTATGCTGTGAAAAGAAATAGGACACATTGCGACTGAGGAGAGGCTATTGGCTATTCTTTTTAAAAAGAAAAGGAATACGTAGTTCTTCGTATGTAAACAAAAATTCCTCGCTATATTTTACAGCAGCGATTTATAAGAGAAAAAATCTCGAACATGCGTGGCAATAAGCTAAATGGCTATGGAATTGCAGCGTTCGAATTCCACCGAAAGGATCAGTCTTTTACTAATTTCTACGAAGAATAATAAAATTTAATCGTCTTCCTGCGTAGTATGAGTGAATTTCATCACTTCCGTTTCTTTTGTCCCTTCGTTAATTTTAGTTTTTAATAATTTAGTGACGACGAATGGACAGAAAGGAGAGGGGAATATTTGAAACCACTCTTGCTTACATATTAAATGAAAGTTAAGCGAAATTGCACATGTATTGAAAAACGAGGAAGTTTTTAGATCC
Organism: Megastigmus stigmatizans; assembly: GCA_900490015.1. NCBI lineage: Eukaryota > Metazoa > Arthropoda > Insecta > Hymenoptera > Megastigmidae > Megastigmus > Megastigmus stigmatizans. Next base: position 1,999 of record UELV01082707.1, on the reverse strand, counting down.
AATTTTTTGACCGGTGCACAACTATTGATAAATATTACGAAGCATAATATTTATTGTAAAATTAAAAATTTTCATACCTATTCTCGGTAAGCTATATAACATAAGAACTTTACACTACTACTACTGTTTCTGATAATTCTAATACTGATATTATGTATTGTAATTGCATATTTAACGAAGTAAAATAACGAGGTGGTGAAACAAACTATTTAGTGTTACGCGCGTAATTAATCACAAGTGAATTCGCACGAGCCTAGTTTTTTGATGATTGCTCTATGAATTTGCTTTTAAGCTTCGTTTTCTTTTTTCTTCAACTTTGATTTACTCTTTTTATCGACGCAAGACTATTGAAATGTAAAAGCCAATTATTCTTAAAAGAAAAATGAAACGTCATGGTGACTTTAGCAAAAAAAAAACTTTAATAATTTGTAAGACTTGAATAGTTTAATACGTCACTACAAACATGTGCACAAGCACCACAGACATTCAGTGATATTAATTGTTGGCTCTTTTTATTATGAAGTAAAAACTCTAGTGAAATGCATGTAGCAAAAAATCGACGAATGCACCCGCTAAGGTATAGTTTCGAAATACATTTATAGTGTTATGTTTCTTGTTTTATTATCTTTTTCATTATGCACTTCTCTTAACAGTACAGAAGTATTTTTAACAATAAATTTCAAAATTGAATTCAAATCGGTTAAAGCTTCGTACAAATAAAGCGCGCGTTTCGCTCACTTGTTCTACTCGATTCGACAATTTAGGAACTTAAAAGGGCGTAGCGCTTCATACTTTCTTTCGCAAAGTTTTATAAACTAAAACATTTTCGACAAATCTCTTGCACTGCCACGTATATGTATAAAAAGCACACATGCGTTTTTCATTTCACATGAGAAAAAGAGATGGAGATCGAGAGTATGTGTGCACGAGAGAGAACATCTTAAAGTCTGATATGCTCATTTGATGCTTACGCTCGATTTTTAAAATCTCCGTCGAACTTTGACAATTGTCTTATATATTTATTTAACCTCATGAATCTTATTGCAAGATTTGCGAAGACGTGGAAGTCGCTTATTTGCCGAATAAGCAAGATTTAATACAATAAACGAGTATAAATTCAACTAAAGCATATTCTAAATGCCCAATTTTTTACTCGATTTTTAATAGCATTGTCGCAAATTGAATTGATTCATTGAATAAATCAATGAAATAAACTTGCCGTGCCTGCTTGAATTTTCAAAGCTAAATTAATTGAGATGAATTGTATTGAACTATCACAAAAACGATTCAATCTCTACTGTTTTTTTTTCATGCTGTATAATTATGTACATATTACATATATTGATTATCATTGTTTCAAAAAATTGTTTTCAGTTTGTATTATATATATAAGAAAAAGGTGACCATTTCTATATGAAAATTGTAAGGAAATTTTTTCAATTTTTCTCAACAATATCTAGTATATATATATAGAAATGAGAATACATGACAATGATTTAAAACTTGTACAAAATGAATTTTTTAAATGACTTTTACTTATTCATAAATAAGTGACTTTTACAGAAAATACTAATTAACTTTGTAGTTACAAAAATTTCTTGGTTATTTTGATTACAGAATTAAGTTTGAAATATTCGACAAATTTCATATTTTGTTATTTACTAAATAAATAAATATGTCCGTTATGACGTTTATTTGTTTCCTGGGGAAACTACTACAATAGGAAGAGAATCGGTTAAATGCGAGTTACGCCCTTCCCGGATCGAGTAATCAACGGAGCAAGCGAAATAAAAGACCGCACAGAAAAAACTCCCACAATAATTGAAAAGATTTTACTGCGAGATACATATGCGCATAAGATCAAATAAATGAGAGTTAATGAAATTATTAAATCGCTCACGAAAAATGTCAGTTGTCTGTACATAAAGTAACCTCTTATATAAATATAAAGATTGTTAATACCGAACGTCGTCTCGTGGAAAATGATGTAGGTTTATTA
>UELV01082706.1:0-18911 GCA_900490015.1 Megastigmus stigmatizans | reverse complement strand
ATATATATATATGTATTGGTATTTTCCTTTATCTAATCTATCGAGTAACTGTATCCATACTTGTTGGGCTTTGTCTATACCTGTAATATCGCTTGCCCTTGTTCCTGTCTCTCTCTCTCTCTCTCTCTCTCTCTCTCTCTCTCTCTCTCTCTCTTCCCCTCCGCGCGATTCCAATCGCTAAACTTTTGCCGCGCGCTTTGTGCCCCAGCGGTGACTCTGCGCTTCCCTCTAATTAATGCTGTATTCTTTGGATTATTTATGGTCGGTATAGTCGGTACAAGCAAAAATCACATTGAAATCACTTTTTTACTTGCGTGTTGTTTTACGAAAAAAAAGCTATGATTTAGATTCAATTGTTAAAAATCAATTCTTTTTTAATCTCATAATAGTTATAGTATCTTTCTTATACCTTCATTTTTAATCAGAATAAATATAGTGTACATTGTAGTTTTATAACAGTAAAGCTTATTATAACAATGCTTAAAAATTCCATCATTGTCTCGCTTCCGTTATTTAAGATAGCTCAATCAAAACCATCCTTTTATAAGATTTAACCAAAATTACATTCAATAACATCAATCAATAAATAACAAACGTTTCGCACGCGTGCACAATACAATATCTTATTAAATTCACTTCTTCATCTTATAATTCCCGCGAGCAGCACGAAAAAAAAGAAGAAGAACCTCGCTATCTTTTTGCATTAGCCTCGAGCATCAAATTCGCTTTATGCCTTTTACGCCTCATTCCTCGTGCTCTCCTTTTTCCTCTTCCCTCTCTCTCTTTCTCTGGTTGTATAGTAGCTCCGGCAGCGGCGCAAATGGCCCATTCTTATTCCGCGCGGAGCGCGAGCGTCACAATTGAAATTCCTGCGAATGGTGTTTACAGTTAAAGGGACGCGACCGCAGCTGCCTACGAGATTCATTTTGTAATGACACAAAAACACACAAAAACGCGTGTATACGTGCCCGTCTCACTTGCCACGGGCAGCAGCAGCAGCAACAGCAGTTTCTTACAGTAAATGCCGACCGACTGCACTGCGCGCCAACTACTCCGACAATGATGGACTTTAATAGAAATATTCCACTCTGTGACTCTGCGCGCGAAAAAGTTTTAACGCGCGCTCGCTTCGAACGAGACATAGTTGCCAGCAGTGAGACAGCGATTTCTGTATAGTTTTTTTTTTTGGCAAATTAATTTGTGATTACGCGTTTTACATATATGGTTTTGGTATATGGTTTTCGACGAGTTGTAATATCGTCGTTGGAGTGTCGGGTTAAACTGTAAATTTTTACGAAGCAAAGTGATAAAATAAGTCAAGCCAATAATTTGGATAAGCCCGAGGAGGGAAATATATACAGTTGGCTGCAGTGGAGCGATGAAGTTTTATGAAGCCTGAAAACAATATATGTATATCCAGCTCGTACCGAATGCTCGTCCGCTTAATGCACGATAATTTTTCAACCCAAAAACTCATTTTCCCGTACGAGCAGCAGCAGCAGCGCAAAAGAGGCTCGCACTATAAACCATCCGCAGCTCTCCGCAACCACCAATTACTCCCTCTCGTCCGTAGCTGCCCACGTACACACAGAGAGAGACCAATTTCTGCACCAGCTTCACAAACTAATACTCGTTAACACACATGTCGCGGAGAATGTTCGCCATTAGCTTTGCGCTTTTGTGTATGTGTGTGTATAATGTATACTGAACTAACACACATACGGCCATAAACAATCGCTCTCAAGCCGCACGAGTCCGACCCTCGAAAACTTTACAGCCCAGTTTAATCATTCGCTTGCGCAATTTGCGTAAAATGCAGTCTCTCTCTCTCTCTGTGTCTATGTGTGTGTTGCGGTCGTAAAAAAAACGAGGAAAACTCGCGGGATCGTCTCTCACAATTAGTAGTTCGCGCCTCTCGCGCTAATAAAACTCGAGCTCGACCTCGCGTGATAAGCCGAATCAATGTTGAGCAATTGTCATGTTTCGTTGTGTGTGCGTGAGTGTGTGTGTGTGTGTGTAGGTCGGGGATGAAATACGAGTTGGAGGTGTACGAGATGGCCGACGAACTTGAGTTTAGTATTGGGTTTGTCGCGGTTATAAGGTGTTGTAAGCCGCGCGATCGATTTTGGTCTGCGAGGAGGATTATTTTTTCGCTCTCTTTACGAGGCGAAGGTGTGAGCTAGCCCTTTTAAAAAGTAGTCTTGCCGGTGTGCGAATAGTATTTCGAGACGTTCGGGATGAAAATATTGAATATATGTATTGATATCGTCTTTGCAAGCAATTGCTCAAATTTTCTTATTTTAAACCTAAACGTGCTTAACGGTAGTATCGTGTTTTCGTGCATATTACATACACTAGACAATGTTTCATCTAATTATAAATATTGACACATAACGTTATGTAAGGCACGAGCCATTTTGACTACACACGACCTACTGCAAAAACTTGATTAATCATATACTTAACATTTTACGGCCTATTAAATTGTGCATATGAGGTATAAAAACATTATATATCCAGTTCAAAAATTGATACTTTCGGTAAACGCTAAGATGTTGCAAAATATAAAATTGTAAAACCCACCAATTTTTCAAATGTAATGCGTAATAACCTACTGCATAGCTTTTCTTCTGTTTAAATGCATATAAATAAGGTTTGATGCTAATCCAAAGTCACACACCACCGTATATAAAACATTAAAATCTAAATAAATCAAGAACTGTAGGCGCCCCGTAACAATGTGAAAGTATATAATCCCCGCGCGTATATATTTGCACTCGCGCGTTTATAAACGATGCGGTGTTGCGTAATTAAACCAGGCGTACTTGTATACGAAAGTTTTCCGCTAAAAGCAAACACATCCAGACCCCATTGTCTGAGGCGTCAATAAGGAAACGCCGTTAATTTTCATAATTCAAATCCGCGCTTTTTCCCCCCATCCAGCTTTAATTAATTTAATTGGGCTTTCCTCTACAGCTGCACCAGCGGAATATTATACTCGTGTGTCGAGCGCGATGAAAAACTCCATGCAAATAAGGTGAAAACTAGCGGAGACACGCGATTTTTACCGTATAGTATATTCGCCTTTTACAACTGACGAGTGTATACAGATATATAACGTTTTCGTTTTTTCTCTCTCGCTTCTCCGTATATGTACCCCAGTTTCGAGTTGTGGTTAAATATTTGACGCCGCGTGGACTAAATTTTTGGTCCGCCACTCGGACGTATTGTTCTAAACGAGGTGTAGCTGAGAGCGAGAGGGAGAAAGGCTGACCAGGCGCCGTGAAATGTCGCGCTTCTTCATGAATTATGTTCCTGTAACGGCTCGCAGAGTCGACGTGTCGTAGGACTTTCGCTGTGGTGCTCTTCGCTCTTTTTTTTACCCGTTGAACGCGTGCTCGTTCTAATATTCATCCAAGTAGTGTCTGTTTAGGCTTTCATTTCTTTTTGTTTAGTTCCGAGTTGCTGATCCTTTAATTTGCTTTATTTTTTTTTATTGGTGATTGCGTTGCGGTATTTGAACACCCGATGGGAAGTTGTCCGATGCAATATTAGGCTGAATTTATGATTTTATGATTGGGAGGGATATTATAGGTATTTACAGAGTAGAGTGGAAGTCGATTGTTAAAAAAATGATTGTGGTATATAACTTGTAAAATTAGTAATTTAAATACTTTATATGGCTTGATAACATGTACAGGAACATAAAAAAATCTATTAAAAACAACAGCCATGAATTTCTTTCATGGAGAAAACAAAAACCCATTCGAAACTTTATATAGATTCTCATTTTACTTTCATCGCTATCAGCCGATAATTCCCATAGCCCTCGCCCAAAACCCTCCGAAGAAAAAAAAGTCCATAAAAAGCGGGCCTGACCCATTGACTCCGCCTATATCCTCAATCTCAAGATGCCGAAACCTCCCACCGAGAAAACCTTCCTAATCATCCTCTCGAAAAACAAGCCTGGTTTTCGTGTATACCCACAGACAGAGACTCGGATCCGGAAGAGCCACATTAAAACAAACAGCTCGCGCGCAGGCGAGAAGTGCAACTGTCTTTGGCTTACATGTAAGTTATTCAAAGCACACAAACATACGGCACACGCGTGCGCACATCATGCAAAACAAAGAGTTACACTATGCTATGCAAGCACAAGGCTGGAAAGCATAAAACGCTATAACCGCACCCTCGTCACTCCGACGGCGGCGGCAGCCTGCGCACGTCTTCATTCAAATATTTCGTCCGCGCTGCGCCTACTATGCACCGCGTGCATGCCCTCCGAGTTGAGAGATGCAGAGAGCAAGATAGAGAGAGAGAGAGAGAGAGACAGACAGAGACAGAGAAACGACTAAAGAATCCAGAACCCTTCTTCTCGTGCATGCTGACCCCTCCTTCTAAGCCACGCGATTGTCTGCCCTTTGAGTGGTATTACCGCCGAGCTCGCGCGCTCATGCTATATATACACACGGAGTCTTAGAGCAAGAGGAAGAGAGAGAGAGAGAGAGAGAGAGAGAGGAAGAGAGCAAGAGCGGCGCACCGCGATGTACCGTTAGAGGACCTACAAGTCCTCCGAATGGATCGACAGAGAGAAGGAGAGAAGACGATGAACGCGAACGAAGCACGTAAAGAGCAAGGAGGATGGATCGAGTGTGTGTGCGTGTGTGTGTGTGTGTGTGTGTGTGTGTGTGTGAGGCGGGAAGGAGTAACGGTGGGGAGACGTCAGACCGAGATATTACGAGTTCTGCAGGAGACTCGCTGCAGCAACGCAACGCATCGGTGCACGGTATAATTTCGCGTGGGTCGCTGTCGATGAAATTTATGGGAAGGGACCCGGAGGGGGTCCCATCCAGACTCTTCCCAATTATCCCCAAATTGACGGCCATATCTAATTCTTTGACAAAGCAACAATTGAATTGCATAAGATGTACGACGATGCTTCGGTTAAACGCTGACCTCGGTAAGCAACGGTGAATAGAGGTTGCACATCGCAAGAAAATAGATATGTATATATATAAGTTTTAGCGGTAGCAACGTCCGCCTGCAACTATATATATCGAATCCCTTTGACCGTGTCGCACTTGTCGCGGCGCGGCGAACAATGAGTGAAAAACAATGTCAACAGCTGCGCCGTTAAGAGAGTGAAAAGCTGCCGCTGCCGCTGTTGCTGCTGGTGTATAAGGCCGAGTCGAGGGTCGTTGTCAGCGCATCGCTTATGAATATATATACGTATATAGGTATGTTAAGCGCGAAAAATGTCGGACGAGTACAAAGTGCGCAAAATTGAAAACACATTGGACTCGCCTCGTGTTGCTGCGGACATCGCGAACACTTTTTCCTCGTATCGTCGTACTAACCTGCGACTTTTTGTCGAATTAGCGCGCTGCAGGTTTTTTTGTTTCGTTGCACATGCCAATAATAAACTGGCATAAATTGGCTGGAATGCAAAACGAGTCTCTGCTTCATCCGCGAAACCTATCGCTATGCTGTGTTTTTAATAACTTTTGAATAATTGTATCGCTTGCGCATTCAAAGCGGAAGTATGAAATATTGATAATGATTTAATCGACGATTTGCTCGAGCGTTTCTTGTATTATCATTGCGCGTAACAGATGTAATGCAGGGAATGCCTGTATAAGGAAGTTGGACTTTATTGAAGCTTACCTCGCCGCGTGTAACGAAGCCGAGAAATGGGAATGATAAAAAGCCGAGAGCTGCGAGAGAGCGCGTGTATTATAAAGACAAACAGCATAAAGAATAGCTCGAGAGAGAGAGAGAGAGAAAGAGAGAGAGAGAGAAAGGGAGATGAGTGTATTGTACACACGTAATACACGGGTATTCTAGAACGTGTGCGTATATAGTAGGGAGAAAAAATATGTATATATACGAGAAGTCGAGAAGAAAGAAGAAGAGAAGGAGGAGGAGGATGAGGAGAAGGAGAAGAGTAGACTCTGTAGAGGGAGAGAGAGTCAGAAACTAGGAGAGAGTGGGACCGGAACGATCGAGCCAGTCGACCGGCACTTTTCTCTCTGGCGCGCGCGCGTTCGCGATATACACATATCCCAGTTGAGTGCGTGCGGACGGCAAGCTTAGAGCAGCGCGCGACGCGTCTGGAGAATCCGCCGCGTCTCGTAAATACACTCTGTGTAATATATCGACAGTTTTTCTTTTACGTTATTTTATCACTAGTTTTGTTAACGACCGGATTGTCATTTTAGAGTCGTGCCAAGTGTGACGTGGCTGGTGCTTTTTTCTATTGTGTCGAGCCGCGTGAGCGACAGTAAGCTTCTTTCTTTATCTCTGTGCTTTGCATATGGACGTGTGTCATAATTTTGTCGCTGTTATATAACAACAGGCGTATATGTGTGTGTATGCGAGGATTTTCGAACGTATACCGCACGATTTGAATTGCGCATAAGATGAAGGTTTTCGTGCTGCACTCGGTTTTTTAGACGATCAATTCAGATTTATGGAATTATTGCGATACGATGGGTTTGAATTGAGTATGGATCTGTGAAGAAGTTGTTTGTTACTTTTTTTTATTTGATTTTTTTTAAGGTTATGTTGTTTGCTTAACCGATGTTTAATGTTCCGAAATTAACGATTCCTATTTGGATTCTTCTCGGAATTGGCAGAGAATCGTTTTAGTGCAGGGTAATGAAGAATTTTTTTAATCTGTTTATTTTTTTTATTTAATGTACCATTCATAATGTATGAAGCAGAAAAATTGAATTTCAATTCAAATTGAATAAATAATACATAAGATTTTAATTACTTTGATGCACTACAACGATGCACACTTTAAATTCATATTATAAAAATTTTTGGTTCAGTTTTCAATAATTTTTTTAACCTTTTGGTAGCAGCTAAATTCCATATATATGCAGGGCGTGTAATTTCATTCCACTTTACTATTTAGAACGCAATGACATTTAGCGATGATTTCTTTTCTAAATTAATGAAGTTACTAGAAGCTATAGAGGAAGCAATATAATATCTCTGTCTATAATTTCATACAGACTGGAGACATTACTCACTTGACAATAAAAATGAAATTTCGCCTTACATTACAAAATAAAAGTGGAATTCAATTCAGTCGGCTTAAAGAAACAAAAACGAACAATACGTGCAAAAAGAAACAAGCGATTAATGCACGACATTACGTAAAAAAATAGGTTGCGCGCGCGTTAAGTAGCATTTCCAGCGGCTTTTATTTTCGTTGATAAAAAATTATATTATACGTGCTGCACACTCGCTATTTTCAAACAATGTGACCTAAGAGAATTACGGGCTAATAAATAATATATACTCGCAATTAACGGCTTGGCTAAACACGTAAAATGTTACTCATAAAATGAAGAATATCTATTTGGAGAGCTGCTTACTTATACGGGGACAGGAAAGTTACGTGGAAAGTAGTTATAAAGTAATGCCTTAACTGCGGTGTAACAATGTTTGTCATATAATATTCACGTGTATGTACATAAACTTGTGTACAATCTTTTGATGTGGATAATTTTAGTACATGGCAATTACCGTTTCCCGTTAATAAACACAAAACAGATGAGCAATTTATCGTCGTTATCACTTGTATATCCTCATTGGAAAGAGTTTTGCAATAGCCTGTGGATATTGATGTGAATTTGATATTAGTATTTTTATGAAAATTTGAAAATATGGTGAAACTTTTACCTATATTTTAATATTTTTCATATTATGCTTAAATCTTTAGATGAAATTTATACCATATGCATAATCTATTAATCTCCCATTGTGCTACTTAAGAATATTAAAGCATAATAAATGACATTATACAGAAAGTACGATATAAATTGTAAACGAAGTAGAGAATGTAATTATTTTGAATATATCATTTTTATTGTAATGGTATTTTACACAGAAACTTAGTAACAGATTAAAAATTCAGCTTGCATCTCTTTATAAAACTCGGAATTCCCAATAAGGTTACTATCAATTACTTGGACAACGTCACTGGCTAATCACTGTCACTTTCAATTCCACGCTCTGAATTTGAATTTGATCAAACGAAATTAAAGTAAAAGAGAACGCCATACCCGCAGTGTACATACAGCCATAAAAGAAGCTTAATTTTTCTCAAGTTTTATAGCTCTCATTAATCAGGTCATTTCACAATCAGCCCCGCGAATAATAAACAGCTAATTTTCTTCGGCAAACACACGAACAAAAATTCGACGCTCACCAGCAGTAGCTATATGCATATATTCATACATACACACGTGACCGCCAGCAACGTTCCGCATCCAAATTAGACCCATCAGTTGTAGGCTGGACTGCATTTGTTTTTCACGCTAATTAAAAACGTTAATTCCCATTTATACGAATGATTAAGTATTCGTGCGCGGAATTGAGAGGTTTATAGCTGATGAAACGCTTCCTGTCCGCGGCTCGTGGTGTGTATAGGCGCGCGTGTCTGGACCGCACCGCAGCCTCGGCAGAAAGAAAAATAAAGTACAGCAAGAAAACAAAGCGGAGAAAGACGCCGGGGTATACGTCATCGGATGGTCTGCTTATGCGTGGGGGCAAGGAATTTTTCATTTGGCCAAACTGGAGGCCCTTGTTAATGCGTATATATTATATCCCTTTTAGCAATTAGCCGGGACGTTTCGCTGCACGGCCCAACGGCAGAATAAAGTGCATTCGTTATTTTAATCAAGACAATTTTTGGCCTTTCAATTCGACGGTGTAATTGCATTTGGGAAAATTTGAATGATGGCTGATGTAACGCGAGTTATTTATTATGCGAGATTCTTTTGTGGATCGATCATCGTCCGATTAATGTTCTTCTTTTTATTTTCTTTATAATTGAGTTGTACTTTTGTTTTAATGACATGGGGATTGTTGGGTTGCAATGTTAGTGCGGTGAGTGGTTTATAATACACTTTCACTGGATTTTTATTGTATCTCAAAGTTACTAAGCAACTTTCTAGCAATTTAAAAATGATAGTCCACATTTATTTCCGCAAGGAAACGTTATACTTTGAAATAAAACTAATTTTATGAGGTTACGCCACCTCGAGTGTGAAGGAGTTATGGCTTCTTTTAGTTTTATATAAAAGAAATTTGATTAATTATAACTGTTGGAACATTTATTGTTCATTAATAATACATACAATGTGAATATCGATTAATACATGCATGCTTGTACTTTTATACATAATGCTCATTCTTCCAGTTACATTTATCATTATTAAAAAAACTATTGAAATAGATGAATAAATAAGAAAAATTATTGGATAATTTTTATTTTTATTAGGCGATTTTTTATTAAATTTTTGTTTATTAAAGTAAAACTAGAATTGTAAAAAATAATAAACTTAAGAATTATACCAATATATCTATTAGTATTACAACTAATAAAAGTCTTAAAGTTTTATTATATACAAAATCTGCAGTTTTCTGTTCGCTTGGTAGCATTCGAGGCATGTAACGGATGGTAGCAATCAAATAAAATCGAATCTACGTTGTTTCGAATCTCCAGAAGATTAAGAATTCAGAACGACTTGGATCAATTATGAAAATATATATATATATATAAATGCTCTAAATATACCGTTACTTTATAAATATGTGAATATAGTTTTTAACTTAGTTGATTCTGCAACAACTAGATAACTCTTGAATTTTACGTGACGTGAATTTCCTTCGGTTCGCTTTGCAAGTCTGAAACACCATTTAAATATAACAGAAAATATTACAACTTACAGTAATAATGTTTCATCAAAGACACAAGTGGCATTAGAAATATTTTATAAACATATAAATTACGTTGATCGCTCAAAATCCCTGGCATGCGAAAACACTAAACTGCAGAGCGAAGAACCAGCTAACAATCTTCTTTTCAACTTTCAGAAAACACCGAGTCTTATCTGTGCGGTCGAGTCTTGGGGCTAGGAGGCCTGGCATCATGGGTCGCACCGGCTACACGTGCATCAGGCACGTCTTCTGCTCGCTCAATGTCCTCATTTGGGTCAGTAGGCTTCTCTCCGCCACACTATATTACTTCTACTCTCCTATATACCCTATATATACACCTACCATCACGCGATAAGAAACGATCGAAAGTTTTCGGTTCTCTTTTTTTCTTACTTTTCGGAAATATCCGCGCGAGCAAAAATATATCCCGCGAACTGATCGCATTCGGTGCAGAGAGACGGTGAATATTGGATTTTTGCACGTTGTAATTTCAAAAAGCCGTTAATTGGAAATCCCGTGTTTCTTTATGAAAAAAAAAAAAAAAAAAATAAATGAAAACGCGTAATCCGATTATAGTGTAGGCTTCGCGAGCCAATTATAGAATGGCGGCAGCAATACAAAAGCGCAGCAGCGCGTTATACATTTTGTTCGATATCGTTCATTTCCTCGCTGGCAGCTGCGCGATCGCGTATATAAAAATGAAAATAGGTGAACATTCTATGTAGGTGAATTGCTCCGCTCGCGGCTATGTGAAACTATAGTAGCGGATATTAAAATCGATGGATGATAAAACTTTTGTTTCCGGCGCGCGGGCGCCCCGATGGATTATCGCTGCCAGCTCCGCAGGAAGAGCCATCGATGCTGCAGCATAAGTTTTCGAGCGCGAGCCGTTATTATGTTATATTGATAAAATTTCCGCGGAGCGGATAAATTTTGTTTCTGCAAAAGTAACACGTTCCATAAAGTAAAACAGCCGCGCGCGCAACTTGGTAAAACAAATTTATCTCCGTCGAAACGTAGCTTACATGAAAAAAAAAAAAAAAAAAACACTTCTCAAACACATCTCAAGGCTGGGGAAAAAAACGGCTCCTGTGTTTGCTAAATAAAACGCGGGAAAGCGGAAGATAAAGCGTTTGCCGAGACCAAAAAAATGCATTCCCAAACACGCTCTCGTACATGTATATGTACACCTCTAAATTATAAGTGAACGACGTAACGAACCTCGTGTCTGCACGACTATATATATACGCCAGACGCCTGCAGCTTCTTCCGACTAATCGAGAACCAATCGACATTATATATCCAAGAGAGCTCGCAAGTCTATAATAGCGCAGCGGAGAGGCGCATCACGAATTTATGTTAGAAACCTGCACTGCACGATTTGCATCTCCTACTCGCGCGAAAACAGTCGCTCTTTTCCGTATACCGAGTATAGACCACATGGTATATATATATAGGCAGGTCTTTTTAAGCCGGGCAAGGTGTACGTATATGCAGGTTGAACGGGCCGTCGTGGCGGGAAAGTAGCGACGCGGAACGTGTTCAATTACAAGTAAATTATGTGCAGTATATATATACAGGGGAGGGAGAGAGACTGCGTGCGCGCGCGCGATCAGTTCGCTGCTATAGGGATTTTTTTTCTTGGTCTTCGTTTATATCGCAATCTGGTGGGCATCCTTGTGCATGCAAAGGTGCCGATGATAGATTGTGCATATAGAGAGATTGGATTGCGGTGAATCCGAGAGCTGGTGTGCAGGTAATTGCGCCTCGATCGGGCTTTTCCTTCGCTTTTCTTTGCGGAGTGAGATTTGTTGGGTGTTCGTTGAGAGGAGCTTTGTTTTTAAATGATTTTGCGTTAGTGCATATAGAGTAGAATTTTATTATACAATTGCACGATCTACTTTTTAATGTTTCGGCAATGCAATGTGCGGTTGTGGGAGCTGGTAACATTAGCATGTACGGAATTCTGCAATTTTAAGTATCCATAACGTTTCGTTCCCACATTCGACAACAAAAGCGAAACGGTATAAAAGCACAAACTAAACTACTTTTTTCAGTGCCAAAGCATTAAGCGAGAACAAATAATACATCTGTTCTCTTTTTTTCGTCGTGCACAAGTCGCGCTTATTTTGTATCTGGTCGTGTACAGTGTTGGACTACGGCTGAAAAAAGTCATCGTCATTAAAATGTCTCTTACCGCGAAAGACAAGTATTAGAAGTACATTAGTTTCTTGTACAACTACTACTTTACAGCGCTTAACAGAATATTTTTTTGCGGTATTAATCAATTTTATCGGTCATTTTGAAAGTTCGTTTTTTTTTCTCCTCTTGCAAAATAAACCATAGAATAGTATCTTATTCCGCACAAGTTCGAAAAATGTTCCTCCAACAGTGTTATTAATGATAATGTGCTAATCTTACACATAATTGTGCATCGAGTGCTTTCAAAATTTACCGCAATAATTGCAAGTGTTTTTCAAATATAACAGCTCACGATATTTATTTGAACGTTTATCGAAGGCCCCAGCAAAAGCTTAAAAATGCTTTTTCGCATATTAAACTTCGGTAAAATAGCGTAACGGACCGCGCTCACAAATTTTACTTGCATACTCCTATGTATACCAATATGCCAGGTATTCTAGATCGCTCCAACGGTTCTCTCCGTCAGCTAGCCCCATTTTTTACAACTCGACGTAAAAAAATCTGGCAAATCGTCCGTGGCAAGCAGCTCACCACGAACACCCATCAGCTAAAGACTCAATACAAACTTATCTCATATTCCACACGATAAACAAAGGATTTCCGAAGCCCGGTCCGTAACAAGCTTTTTTCATACTTACTATCTACACAGGCATATATATACATGACGGCGACCTCGTCTACACTTTCATTTGAAAGTTCAAGCCGCACGCGGTCCGATGAAAAGCGAACGATAAACGTGTTGTTTAACGGCGTGCCACAGAATTGAACGATGCCACTCTCACGTGGCCAGCTTATGTGTATAGGTATATATAGATGGTAAAGCTCGCGTGCACTTTCGCGGCGGATACTCTTTTTTGATTCGCCTCGAGCTAAAACCCTTCTCGGAGCGGCTCGTGCGCTCGGCTCTCGTGTTTGCATTATATTCGCCTCGCTTTCGATCGCCTCCTCTATATATACTCTCTCGCGTATCAATCGCTGCTGCTCTTCCGATTCGCATTACGTATATATACCGTTATACACTCGAACCGTATACATGCAAAAAGTATCGAACAATTGTATTATATAGTTGTCGAGGGAATTGTGTATCTTATCACTGGTCTTTACATGCAGGATTTCGTAAAAACTGTTGGTGTATGTATAGATAGTAAATTATTACCTCGAATCAGAGCATGAGTCAGGTAAACTCCTGTATATATACGCGTTGCATGACACGGCGATTCATTTAACAACCTACTAAACGATCAATTAACGTTAATCACAGGCTACTTAATTTTACGTAAAAACAGACAAGCCGAATTTCTCTACAAAAGCCAACCGTTACACTATCTACTATATATACCTCGAAACAGATTTATATCAATTTAAACCGATGATCTTGCCGCCTCCCAAACGAACCAATCTCGCAGCAGCCTAAATAGATTTGAAAAAAATATGACTTAGCAACCCGGAGAACAGCAATTAACGGTCGATAATCAATCCGTATATAACAAACGACACACGCGGCGTCTCTCGGAAGAAAGTCCCAAATTAAATTAGACCGCGGCGGCGGCGGCAGAAGAGAGGAGTGCACGAGTCTGCAGCAGCAGTCCGGAGAGTTTCGAAAGAGAGAAAGAGACGCGCAACTCGCGTGACTTTAGCATCGAATTAACAGATCCTAGTTACGTGTATACTAAGGCGACGCGAGCGCGGCCTGGAAAACGTTGCGGAGGCTTGTGTATGTACACGCACGTAAACCCCGAAGATAAAGCGGCTCTAAAGCTACGCGCTCTTTTCCATGTAAGTGTGTGTGCGATGTGTGTACAGAGCCGACCAACGAGGTCAACGTCGTACCACACACTTGACGGGGTCGCCACTTCTGTCGGCGGACTTTTTTTTTGTGTCTTACGAGACTCGTGTGTGTACCGCGGTAGAATTTTTCGGGGAATTTCTCTCGGAGAGCTGTGATTTTTTTCTTCTTCTTTAGTGCCTATATGGACGATCCACGGCTTACGTATATACATGGAGATTGGCGCGGCATACGGTTTGCTTTTTTTTCGGTGAGTTTCGATGTTTTTCGCCTTTGAGACTTTGCAGTCGCGCTACGACGGGGTCGCGTTTAAACGAAGGAGTTGTTTTTTTTTGTACGGCGGGGGATCGAATTTGAGCGTGGACGCTTGTGCGCGATGAATGCGCATGATTAATTCCGCGAAGAAAGAGATGTGACCTAGTGGCGATTACGACTTGAGTAGTCATTAAAGCATTTATGAGATTAAGTGCTTTATAAGTACAACAGTTTTTGATTTGTTTTTCAACACTTTGCAAAGGTGAGAAATGAGTGATTTATACGTATTATACGTTTATTTATCATCAGATGGATTTTACTTACGACAAATATTTTGGAATTCATGTAAAGTAAAGCGATAATTATGATTTGACCATATTGAATTTGAATGGTTTGATAACAGCTTACACAGAATCACCAATCACTTCGTCATTGTATCAGGACTTAAACAGATTTATTAACTTCATGGGCACCATACGTCCAATTTGTATCAACGAACTAGCATTCGGTTATTTTAAGGTCCCAAGGCTTATTTGATTTGAGAGATCGTATCTCGCCAGTAAGGTCACGACCGTCTTCCTTCTATATGCATTTTATAGACATCATATTAAAGCTATAATATTAATGATATTGTTTTGCTTCGTTAATCATCTATTATGTATGCGGTGCACTGATTTTCACCAAGCTTACATTGATACTGATAATTGGCACATAAAGAAACGTATACAAATACTTAATAATTCGCTCATTAAAAATCCGTATGAAATATTCGATCCGAAGAATATCCAGTGGAAGCATATTATTCACGAGTGGTCATTAATCGTCGGCCAGAGAAGAAAAGTTCGCGCTCAAACCACTGCACACCAGCCATTTCGGCTGTACATATCCCAAACAAAGCGAGAAGACACGAACGGCTTTTTTAATAAGCCGGAGAGCATCCCATAAATTATCTTTCAATAGTAGAAAGACGCGCGCGGGACGTGAACGGTTTCACTCCTCTTTCTCTCTGACTCGTGGCGGGCTTTCCCCCCTT
The DNA here is from genome assembly GCA_900490015.1 of Megastigmus stigmatizans. NCBI lineage: Eukaryota > Metazoa > Arthropoda > Insecta > Hymenoptera > Megastigmidae > Megastigmus > Megastigmus stigmatizans. The sequence goes on along the minus strand of UELV01082706.1, from coordinate 3,900 downwards.
TTAGCACAGCAGGTACAAGAGGTTCGAGTATACATGCGCGCGAAGATCGTGCATTTGAATAATATTGCAGACGGGAAATTGAAGTCGAAGAAATTACCCGCGCAAGGTAAAGGGAAAGTGGTGATCCATCGGTGAAAGATTGATGATTGAACATTTGGCGCGGCTGCGGGAGAGAGCCTTTGATTCATTGCGCGCCTGCAGCGTGTCATTGCAACCTGTGTGTATATGCTCCGATCGTGCGGTGCACCTCCCGGGTGTACGTTATTAACTTTGTTTTCGACATCTGGTTGAATGGTTAACAATGTGTCGGAGCGACGGTCGATGCGTCATTAGAAAATGTTGCTTGCGATATTGATGCTTGTAAGCCGTTGCGATAAGTCATTATTAGTGATGCGAAAAATGTGTCGTTATGTATTTAACGGTTGAGTTCGATTTACATTATTTACAGCCTATTTATAATTATATCAGTGGATTTTTGTATTATATTTAATGCTTACTGACGCGAAAGATTAATGTTTTCTATTTTACATAAGAATCAGTCGACTTTTAATTATGTAGAAAAAAAAAACGAGAAATCTCATATTTAAATGGAAATCAATTCACAAAGTCAATTTCATTTCGCGAGTTCAGATTATAAAAAGTATATTTTGAAATTAAAACATCTTGTTTATACCGTTCGATTTAATATTTTTTTTTTGATTTCAAAAAATAATATTGATTGACAATAAGTCTGTTCTTAACTAAATATAATATGCAATTTCAAAATCGACGTCTGACGATACTCGGCATACATCTACTCCTTTGACATTCATACAGTGCAAAAATGAATTTTTTCTCTTTTTCATCATTTCCACCACTTAAGAAGTTTACATTTAGTTCCAAACTATAAACTTCATATTAACTTTTCACGAGCCGCCGCAGAAACCAGAATCCGACCTACAATGAAATAAAGTAAATTCGATTAAAACTAACCATCCCGCAAGCACATATAATATCCGACACCGCATAGAGAAAAGCTACAATGCCTCACCCCGAAAAACAATCGTCCCTCGGCGAACCGCACGAAACTCATTAGTCCAGGAAAACACACTCATATAGCGAGGGGATTTAGAGAACGCGTCCCTCACCGCGCATAACATTACAAAGTCGGCAACAGCAGCAGTAGCGGGAGCAGGAGCCAACTCGAGCCGGTTCTCATTGCGCGACGCGGAGCTCCTATAGTTTCACGTGTGCACGTGTGTGTGTCCGACACCGATCCTCCCGGTGTCGCAGCTATAATTAGATATGCCGCCTCGCTGTACTCGCTTCCATTGCGCTCTGCACCGGCAAACTCTTTGTCGTCGACGTTCGAAACTCCCGCCATTATCGACGAGAGAGAGAGAGAGAGAAAGTTCCGCTCGAACTCTCTTTCACCGCTCGCGCCACTATAGACTCACGATTCCCTGGTATTGTGTGTCTGTGTGTGTGTTGTACGAGTTTATTTTTCTTATTTTCTTTTGCTTCTCTCCGCTCACGCTTTTGCAATCGAGTCGCGCGACCTTTAATTATGTACGCGGTACAGCGCTTTTTCTGCTGTATAGGAGGTGAAGGTATATGTCGACGTGTGCGGAGAACCGACGATTCGAACCGAGATTTTTCGGAAATGGTCTCTTCTTTTTTCTCTCTCTTTCTCTCTCTTTCTCTGTCTTGTTGGTTGTGCGAGCGTTGAATTTACCGTATACGGTGCGTTTTGCTCGTGGATTAATTGATTCTAGTTTTATTTAATCGTAGTCCGAACGAGATTTTCCGGTTGCGCGAGGTGTAATGTCTATTTTGCGCTTTTTTGTCGTTTTGTATAAGCGGTAAATGCGTATATCTATGACATCTTGATAAGCGTATTATAAATGTTGGCGATACAGACTTTATTACGCAGTTAAGATAAATATATGAATGCGTAGAATTATGCACATAATGATTTAAGAATTCAATAGGCAAAATGCAATTCACGAACGGTTTTTTTAGTGCTTATCAACACTGAAGGAAAATCTGTGTCTTATTGTGCATGTAATGTCGAGTAAACATGAAATCCCTTTTTTTTTTAATTATAAAAATCTCGGGTTGCGTAACGATTGTTGCCAGACCTGCAATTTTTAAAGCTACCGTGTCGGCGCAAAATGCAAATATATATGTGCCTTCCAGTCACCATTTTTTTTTTCAAACTGTTGCGTTTTTGCACTAATGTCCTCAAGTCTCTAATAAAGTACAGACACGTTACCGTGCGTTTTAGGACAGAAATGAAAAGGCTTTTTAAAATGTAATGCATTTAAATTATAGATCTTAGACTCTGCGGTTATATTTGAAAATGAACGAATTCCTGGCCGCAATTCACGTATGTATCATTACACTGCTTTTAGCTGTTCAATTTATTTTAGTGAATCTCGTTTGATACGCGGCCGATAAAATTATCTCTAAAATAAATAATTTCACTTAACTTTCTTGTTGATCACATTTGTCGGACTATTTTTAGCTTAGATCCTAAGTAGGCATTATGACTTGCATATGCTTTATGTTTATATATAGAAATAGATATGCTTTCATTCTTCAGTAACGGTCCGTGTCTAACGAAAATTGTGATTTACGAAGCTTTTATACTTTCTTCACAGATTATCTAGTTCTTAAAGAATATTAAAAATTATCTTATATTACATGTCATGACACTAATTACGAACTTCATTAAAATTCATTGAAAACTACAATATAATAATTTTTAATTAACAAAACTATAATACAAAGTGTCGGTGCGTTCGGATGCAAGAATCATAAAAATCCTAACGTTATACCACAGACGAAAGTGTGTAAAAAAGACGTTTATTAATAATATACCCACGCTACTTTCTATAGTTTCCAAATGGAAAATTAACTCAAACAATGTAATATGCAAATGCTATGCATCAAAGTGCAACAGCAGCAGCACGTCACAAAGAAGAAAACATTCCCAAACGCGCGAAGAAAATGGAAAAGAATTTCCCGATTAAATCGTTACAGAAGCCAGGAGGTGTGCGATGCACTAACACCGATGCCTAATGAATGGCGAGAAAAATGTTCATAAGGCCTCTCTCGGCTCGTATAAGCGTGCACCTGTGATACGAATTGACGGCGCGATGCTCGTATCGGCGGAACACACTGTAGCCGCGCGGGTGAATACGCTTAATTACACGGCTCTTGAATTTTCCCCGCCGGCTGATTTACATGCTTTCCTAACCTCGAAAGTGAAATGGAGCCACTTGCGTGCGCGCATAAAACACACACACATACACGTATATATGCCTGAATTATTCGAACGCGCGCAGTGTATTATATACGAAGAAGAGTCAGTCTGTGGAAAAAGTGTCGTAAGTCACGCTCATTGACAATGAATGGACTCTTTCGTTATGGATTGTTGCTCGGTAAATCGTTAGACTGCGCAGCAGTGTGTCTTGATCCTCTTCTGCACACACACACACACACACACACACACACACCTGCGATGAAACGTCCTTGTTAAGGTGAATTTACGTACTGTACGGCTATATATAGGCGGACTACTTTTACGCATCGTGTGTATAGATATAGACTTTCTTTTTCGTCTAATAAGTTTTTAAAAGGAGTCGCGAGGAAGAACAATTTTACCCGGCGCGTGTGTGTGTGCAGCTTTTTGCAGCAGCGCGACTCTGCGCGACAACGGATATCGTGCGCTGTGTTTATTTTTTTTTGCCGTCGCGAGAATCTGCGAGTGCGATGTGAAATTTTGCTAAGAAGAAAGCTACTGCAGTGATAGCGACGGGATTTTTTGCTATCGAGGGAAAAGTAGACTGCACACGTGTGCAGCGCATCTCGACTCTAATTATACGCGCTGAAATTCGAAAAACATTAGATCGAATG
>UELV01082705.1:0-21690 GCA_900490015.1 Megastigmus stigmatizans | reverse complement strand
CTCTCTCTCTCTCTCTCTCTCACTCTCGTCCTTTTTCTTTCTTGCGCGCGTATCGCAATTACCGCCACCGGTGCACCTTCGTTTATCTCAAGTCCAAGTCGTGTGTCTGTGTGTGTGGTGTGCGTGTATGTGCGTGTGTGTAATGCGAGAGATGAACAAAAAAAATGGTATATTTTTCGAACCGCTAATGAGCTCGCGATTTAACAGGAACGGGTTGGCGTGTATATAGAAGTGCCGGTATAAAGTGATGCGCAAGGCGAAAGGTTTGCCGCTCGACGCGCTCACAATTAATATTGCAATTAAATTGGATGTTTGATATTCGGGAGTTTCGCGGTAGAGCAAGAAATTCAGTACCTTTAATGCGTATGATCAATTATAAAGACGCGGCTATGGTTATGCCCTTTTTTTCGCGACAAAATGATTCCTTTAAAATTTAAACTTTCAGCAAGTATTTGGAGTAATTTCATCTTCTCAGAAGTGCGGATATAAGAAAACGCATTTCAGTCGTCAACAATAAACATTGTGCATATTGACAGTGTAGATAAGCAATCGTAACACGCAATTTTCACACCTGATAATATTTACACCTGTTTACGTTGAGAGCTAACATCGAGTTTGAGCAACGTCAAAAGTTTAGTTGTAAACTAATCGGCTTAATGTATGCAACGCGACAATACGAATTTCATGAATTTTAAGCGTCTGCTTTGAGACCGGTAAACCGTCGGCACGGGATTACAACAGAGAAACACTTTAGCAGGTGAAAAATCGTTCAGGAAAAATTAACTGAAATGATTTATTGTTTGCCTTTACAACTTTCAAATATTTGTTCCAAACATTCTCTATTCACGGGCAGAAACTTATATCCCATTTCAAGACTTGACATTTGGAATTTGAAAAAGTGATGCACCTTATGATTTCACAGCAAGATAATTTCTATCATTTCTTAAATGTATTAATTTTTTTCGAATAAGATTTAAATATTTATGAGATTAATTACAATATTTGTCAATAGTTTATAAAATTGATAATGAAACGCTTAGATTGGTATTCAGGTGCAGAATGTATGTAATAACTAAGTGCAATTACAAAATTATTAAGTATATTTTATTTAACTGTGAGAACTGTGTATAGCTTACTTAATACATGCAGTTTAGTTTGCAGAAAGAAGTGAATAATTATTGGTTTAGGATTATTATAAAAAATACATGCCTGAAAAACAAGATTGCTGTTTGAATATGTTTCTTTCATATACAAAACGAAATTGTGTCATACTACCATATGGCGTTAATTAAAAATAATTATTCCAAGAAAATGATTTTGAATAATAATTAACTAGTTGGTTCGTTGTATATTTTCACGCCAAAGTTTGAAAGCACGACCGTTGAATAAAATCTTATAGAATACAAATTTAATTGAACGTTTGGATGAGAAAAGGGCAATTTATAGATATTACGTTATAGCTTTCCATTGGAGTTTATTTACATTTTAATATTTTGTAAATTCAAAGCTATAAGATAAATCTTGCTTTAAAATAATAGGTATGATAAAGAAGTACAATTTCTTCTATGTTAAAAAGCTTTTTTTACAATATTCTGCATCTTTTGAATTATGCATATTTGAAAATATAGTAATCCTAAATTGCTATGCCTTCAAAAATAAATTTCGAAATCTCAGTTCGAACACAAAATGATTCATTTAAATATATAAGTTTGATGGTTCGGTAAATTAGGCCCACGAAAATTCTCGAAAACAAACATTTTTCAAATTTCTAGCAATAAAATTCAATTTGTTTGAGCCGTTTACCATTCCGTGAATTAGTTTTTCAATTTTCACTGGCTCATTTAGCATAATAAGAAACTTGTTAGCCACAGCCAGGTGTTATTGCACAAACTTTGAATCAATTATTGCGGCTGTGCACTCGTACAAAAAAAAATGTATTCCCTGAATGCAGTTTTATGGAAAAACAACTTTTTACGCAGTTATAATTGATATAATTGGTTGAAATTTTGTATTCTAGTGTGTATAAAGGTTCAGTGTTTGCCACAGCCATGGTAAATTTTTCAAGGACAGAAAGACTTTTTCAAATTCGTATACAAACAGCTCACGGGGCATGAAATCATAATGAATTGCGTGCGTTCGTTAAAATATTTTAGACCCCAGGATACGGTTAAAAGAAATGGAGCCATTTCAAACAATCTTACAATGTTTTAGTATTGAAATCTCGGCGCACTGGAAACAAGAATAATAATAAGCCAATTTTTTCGTGGCTGCAATTAAATTCTTGTACACATACAACACAAGTGTACTATTTTATAAAATTACATCAAGATATATCACAGCCACGACCTATCCTCCAAGTCCCATGGTCGTTCCAGTTTTCAACGGTTCGCGATGAAAAAAAGAGTAAAAAGGCCTAGAGCCTAGACAATTACACGCACACAGACACACGAGCTACCTGCCACCGAGCACAAAGAAAAATCCACCGACCCCGTGACTTAACAATTAACGTATCACACCAGAGTCTGAAAGAAATTCTCCTCTCCCACTTTCCCCCTTCCGAGTAACTCAACACACTCCGCCAGCTAAAAAAGAAGAAAGAAAGAAAGAAAGAAAGAAAAAAAAGAAAGAAAGAAAGAAAGAAAGACCTCTCACGCTCCCCTTTTATCTCTGTCGGGTGTGTGTTGTAGGGCAAGGTGACGCCGTCGCGCAGCAACTCGACGCAGAGCTTCGACGAGGCCCTGCGGGAGGCCGGCGCCTCTAGGCGAGCCTCCGCAGCCCCTTCGGCGACCAGTCCCACCATTCCCGAGGACAAGATGCTCTCTTAGGAGGACTTTGGGGAGCGAGCCTCGACAGCAGCAGAAGCAGCAGCAGCAGCAGAAGCGGCGGCAGCGGCACTACAATAGTCGCCGCCGCCGCCGCCACAGCCGCCGGCTAAGCGCCTGCACTCCGCAGTCCGTCCGTCGTCCCCTACTGGCACTACACCACACATCGTCGTCGTCCTCGGCGTCGCGAGCGCCGCTAATAATCATCATCATTCGGATATCGAAGGAATACGAAGCGTTTGCCTCGATGTATTATCGCATAAGGCTTGACAAGATCGACTCTTTTGCGCGCGACACGCCGGGAGATTTGAAAGGATCATCGATAATAAGGGGGGATACCGAAAATCTAAAAACTATAGTAATAGTGCGTACGCGGGACAGACTCTTTCTCTCTGTCCGAGCTGCATTTAATCGTTCACTGTCTCTTTACTTCTTTTCGTTCGTGTATGCGTTTCTCGATAGATAACAAAAAAAAAAAAAAAAAAAAGAAAATTATGGAACAAACTCATTCTTGTATCTATCTGTACTTCTCTTTATTACTCCTATTATTGCTACTATCACCACACGTCACGTGTCCGGATTTTCAAGGGTTGTCGTAATGTACTCTATCTTGCAATTTCGTGTAGCTTTGACGCGTGGGAAATACTAAGGATAAGCAAAAAAAAGTATATATACATGATAAAAAAATCTACATATATGAAAATAACAAAAAAAAAAAGATGTTGCTTCGGGACAATATTTGTGTGTGCGAATCATTTAAATGCGTAAATGCTCCGATCGACTTGAAAAGCAACAATAAAAGAAAAAGCAGTGCTTATTGTCCGCGAGGCAATCGGAATATGTATCATTGTTGTTGGGAAATATATTTAGGAAGTATAATACTGCATAAAGCTGCGATATTTAAGAAAGGAAAAAGAAAACAGATGTTGGTCGACCAATGAATGCATTGAATTATTTTCAAGACGGTTCGCATTTGACCAGATGAATAAGTGTATTTAAAAAAATACGATGTAATTCGGTAAAAAAAAGAACAACACACAGCGATGATATTTTCTACAATTAGCTCTAAATATATGTTAAGATGGATGGGTCAAAAATGCTAGCTCATTTTTCACACGTACACCACCTCGTACAAGAATTGATTCATACTTTAATAATAATAGTAATTAACAATGCAAGAAGCAGAACGTGCATACGTATATTTTTAGATTTATTAGAGGGAGTGACAAACTTTAAGCTGTGGCTCTCTTTAGCACTTGAGAAGATGTCACTTGAAAATATGTATTGCCTTCTTTTAGGACAACACACTTGTAAATTTTTTCGCTTGATCCGATCGATCAATAAATTATTAATTCAAATAGCGAGGATTGTTGGTTATTGTGGACATTCTTTTTTTTCCTGTTGTTCCTGCAAAGCTCCTTTTTTTCTATTTATAACGAAAATATTCAGACTATATATTATACGTGTTATTCTATTTTTAACGAGGTACTTAATAATGCAATATTTGATTGATGATTCATACTGTGTAAATTTTGCTTGATCAAGATGATCAATAAATATTTTGTGCAAACATTGAAAACTACAAGTTTTACTTTACAAGATTCCTTGCGCTTAAGTATCCTTTTCATTCCTTTAGTTTTATGCAGAACGGCATATTTTTGTGCATTGTTAATAATAGTATTGTTTATAGGTATATCTTTTCAATTTACAAGTTGCTATATTCACGATGATAATTTGTACACTATATGCAAATTCAAAAGGGAAACAGTGCAGGCTTGAAAACTCGTTTATCAAAGATATGTGCGAGTTACATATTTAAAAGTATTTGCTATTCAGTTTTATGATTCTCAATCAGGTTAGAAAAAATTTTAAAGTCGCTCAGTTGAACCATTTTACTACATTATTACTTTTTTTTGTTTTTTTTTTCTTTGGCAGTAGTAAAGATTGTCATAATGATATTTTTAAGATCATCTTAAATGAAAGACATTTTTACTGTTAGTACTGATTTAATGGGCTTGGAAGCATAATGTTACTATGAGTATCGAGACAAGTACAGAATAAACAGTTAATATTATACAATACTGTCTCGTGTAATAAATTACTGTGAAGTGTTGAGCGTTAAAGCAAAAGTTGTAATTACTATTCATTACAATTGAATTTTAAATAAGTTGAGCTGTTTGTCCAACATAATTTGAAAACTATGTTAATAATATGATCGATAATATTGCGGTTTAATTATCATATTTATTAAGCGTCGAGTTGTATTAAGTTTTGTTCAAAAATGTGTACACGTACAATAAAATGATTTTAAATTTGTCATTTCCATAATTCTTAATTTAATTAGAATAAAGTTTTAATTAATAAACTAAAATGTTAATAGTAAATCGACCAGGCTTATTATTTTGAATTACACATGCACAGTAAAAGACCAAAACTTGAAATATCTATTGAAAGTAGGAAGCAATTATTAAAAACACTCTAATTACAAATTTTAAGGTGAAATTTAAGCCTGTAAGTCAATGCGTGACAGCTCTTGTTAATTTTCTTAACGCGATATTCCAAAATTTTTTTATAAAAGCAAGTTGTAAACGAAACTTGTTTTAGCTGCTTATTAAAATGATTTCTTCCCGACTTTTTCTAATTCACATCATAATTATAAATGCACCTCATTATTCAGAGTAGGAAATTCTCGCGATCAGATTACATTGTACAACAGGCCACTTGGAAATGTATTCCCCGCTAGAGATTTTCCTACAGGAATGCCTTATCTACATCGAATGATATACTCGTCGAGAAAAAGCTGCTCAGAAAAACTAAGGTATTTTTATAACTTAATTAACCTTTATGCTTGTATATACGTTCCATTAAAGATCATGGTAATATATTAGTTGACAAATGCGCATCGCAAGAAGAAAGCAGTTCGGATAATAAATTCACGGGATTTAAAGTGTAACAGTTATTAAGTACGTCTCTTGGGCTATTGAAAAGAATCAAGGCTAAAACCTTGGCGAAAACATTTTAACATCTCAATCATCCACCAATTACCACTTTTGAAATCGCCGCAGAAATTAAAAGTTGGCAGTTGAAAAAAAATAGCGGGCGATTCATCGAGGCCGAAGAAAAAAGAAAACATGCAAATTCACCAATTATCGCGCCATTCCCTCAAAATCGTCATATCCGAATCATAACGCAATTCGTGTACAAAGAAAAAAGTGCAACACACTGCCGGCGATCCTCCCCATAAATTTTGGCGCGCACGTTTTTTCCTTTGCCTCGCGTCGATTTAAAGAAAGTTAGGACACGGTAACAATTACGGGCCGCGTCGCGTGTGTGTAACGGGCCGCGCCGATCCCCCGAAGTTCGACTCTCTGAAAAATGGTATCAATTATACTAACACGTTTGGCGCGGCAATACCATCGAAGCGAAAAAGTAATGCGCTGCCATTTAAATCGGGCTTTATACTCACGGCTATAACATCGTTCTTGCGCATATATACGTATATATACCTGCGGTCGTATCTCAGCTTTTCCGCGATTTAATTCGCTCCGTGACACAAAGTAAAAATACACATATATATAAGTTCTTTCGTGGGGTTCGCTCATTAGGTGCTCGATGCAGACATTCATCTCGGCGCGGATTAAAGGTGAATGAAAGCATTAAGAGATGGGATCGCGTCGAAAAAGTCGCGCGATCCGTACTCGTATATAAATAACAATTAAAAGAGATTGAACAGTGGAGATGTTATTTTAGTGTGCTCCGAGGTGTTTATACTTTCATTCTCTTTTGCACAATTGAACATTGTGTATTTCTTATGGCATTTAGAAAGACAGCTTTGTGTAGCTAATTCTCGTGTAAATATCAAGATTTCGTAAGAGCTGAATAATCTAACAAAATAAGAAGGAAATTTTACGATATGCGTTATTTCGATTGAAAAAAAAAAATTAGATTTTAATCGTTACAAAGAGCTTCAAATTCATAAGAATTGTAATAATTTATTTAGTAGCAGGTAGAGATCATTTTATATATTTCAAACTGAACATGTGCAGTGAATTTTTTGCCTCGGGTCCTCTGAGGTCGAAACATTATCCGAGTATTCGACTCACGCCAAACAAGTTTTTATAGGGGATCGGGGAAGGTTAAGTGCGTTCTGCGGTTAAAACTGAAAAAATTTCTTCGAGAAACTTAATAAATCATTCGAGATTAACTTTCTAATTTTATTAAAACAACGTGCGTTGATTAAAAATCGGTATGCATTCGTCAAATTGCAAATAATCAATGTCTAATCTTGCCGTTCCATCGCATTCGCCCTGTATATTACGGGCTTTTTATTAATTTTAAAAACAATTATTAAAAAGTAAACCTGGTATTAAAATAAATCCCTAAAAACAAAAGATACATCCCAAAATCCACAATTTTAATTTATTTCAACCATAATAAGTGTGGAAAAAAGATATTTCACACGCACGACGAGAACATTAAAACCATATAACAATTATTAAGCATACAAACCACATTCGTTTCCTTACCACACAACAATCTTCCAAATGATACAGCAATTCAATACATCGAGAAAAGGGCGATATATTGAATAAAATCGGTATAAATTCGCGGTCTCGCGCGTACCGCTCGAATCGTTTATCTTCCCGTTAAACCCCCAGCTCCTTGCACTACATATAACGCGAAATGTAGCATCCCGGAGCGATAAATCCAGCAGCGACTGCGCCCCAAGGATCCCGAGAGCCAGGCACACACAAAAATCGTCGAAATAATCTTATTAACACGCGTCGACGCGGACCAAGATGTATTTATTAAGTCCCGATGCACAACCTGGGCGCATTACTTTCTTATATATTATATATATTTCGTGACCGACATCGCGTATACCATACAAAGAAACGCGAGAGGCGAAAAAAAATGGAACGTCTCTTTACGCGCGTACGTGTTCTTCTTTTTTTTATAACACTTTAATAATTCGCCTTTGACGTCGGCCGATATATGTGTACATATACGCTTTCCTCGACTTCTCGCACAATCATCGAGCCGCACTGTGTGTATACGCGCCGCGCGTATAGCAGAATTTATCCTTTGAGCCGCAACAAAAACTATATGCGCGCATTCTAGAAAGGAGCGGAAAAGTGGAAGTTGTAAATATCGAAGAGCTGTGTTAAGTGCGCTTATATAGTTCGACAATTTATATATCTATACAGGAGAGAGAGAGAGAGAGAGAGAGAGAGAGAGAGAGAGAGAGAGAGAGAGAGAGAGAGAGAAACAAGAGAGATCGACACGAAGAAAAGAAAAGAAACGAAATAATAGCCTCGAGTGTTATAGGTGCTGGGAGCATTTGGGTCAGGAGCCTTGGTAAATAGCGTGTGGTATAGAGTTGCGCTCTACGCCGCGTGCGGTGTGTGTGTGTGCGTGTGTGTATTATGTGTGCCCACGCGCGGAGAATCCGGTCCCGAAAATGGACTTGAGAGAATTGGAACGCCGTCTCGCGAGGGTCCACCGGCCTTTGATTTTTCTGATCTAGCATCCCGATAATGACCGTGTATATGTATACATATATGTATACGGGTGGGGAGAGAGAAAAAAAGAAATATTTTGTATTGGGTTCGGTGCCGCGGATGGTGAAACATGCCTACAACGCACTACTTTTGCTCTCCTTCGTTGTTTTTTTTTATTATTATTATTCTAGTCTAATGCTCCGGCGTCTTGTAAGCTTGAAAAATCGCTCGGTGTCCCCGTAATCGTCGGCTGCATCTTTTACGATAGACGCACGAAGCACATTTTTATCGTAAGGCTCGATCGACTTGGCGTAATAAATCACTTTTTAAAGTTTTGCGCTTAGGAACGAGAGAGTCACTGTGATTCTCGTCACGGTTCCAATTGCCGAGCACAGCGTCGATTTTCGCGAAACTGTCCGGGGGTATTAGGCTGAGGCGCGGCGGCGTTTCGCGTCTCCAATCGTAAAGCTCGCGGCGGAATTAATTTATTTGGGAAAAGTGTGGCTCTGGTTGCAAGGCCGATTTATTCCGAGGAAGTGCGCTTGCCTCGGACAATGTAAACTATTCGCTTACTAGAGCGTAACTCTGCAGTAAAATTATTTGAACGGTTATAATGGTCATAATTTATCTACGGCAACGCGTAAATCATTCAATTTACTCGGACGGCAATTGCGCGCCGGTTAAACTGATATTTTTTTTTTGCTTTCGCGTACCGAAAAATTGTTTTTTTTTTTTTTTGCATACGCCGATGAATTTTTCCATCTTAATTTCGCTCCCGTGTGTGAGCTTAACGGTACGACCGCGATTTTTGCAAACGTATATGTATATATGATTGACGAAAGCGAAATATCTAGCCGAAGCTTATTCAAACGAGAAATACCTGCGTAATTTGGCCGCTTATCCACGGCACGATCTCTCGTCGAGTGACGCCCGAGGAAAAATTGAATAATCCCGCGAATTTAATCCCTTTATCATGGATAAAGGACAGCGCGTAAAAAATCGTAATGCAGGATAATAGAGTCCGCAAAGTCGACAACCTATACTGTATCTGTCCGTGCCTATTAACATTTCTTATCCCGGCTATTTGCAATTTCATTTTCTCTACTTAAAGAGACACTTTTCTGCTGTCCGGCAACGGCAGGCAATTTGTCCATGATTTCTTATCCGGCCGGGGCGCTGCGACGATTGTTAACATTTTTCATAAGCCATAAAAGAAACAAAGCCGTATTTTCGAAAGTTTTGACAAGTCTATACTATAATACAATACACACAGCGAAACATTATATATCCACCCGCGGTTTCGCAATAAAGTCTAAACTTTTGTATTTCGATCGCGCAACTCGATCGATTCTCAAAATGAATTTGGTCTTCGCGGCGCGGTGATCGACACGAAGAATGTAAACGCTCGACTACTTCTCGGACGCTTTTTTGTTTTTGTTTTTACGCAACAGCTCGACCGTAGCCGCACAAATGAAATATCGATTTGCATTGATACGTCAATATGTCAATGTGTCAAATTTTCAAGCCGACATTTTTTGTCATCGCTGAAAATAGCTATGTGTTCTCTCTGCGAGAGATGCGATTTCAAGAGCGCATTTCGCTCTCGGGGAGATTTAGAGCAAACGAAAACTCATACACAATTTCATTCTGTTGTAAAATATATTTCATTATACTCGCGTTGTATCACCAAGTCTAGTTTTACACCGATACAAAGAATCGTAGAGTTTGTCATATGTGCACGTGGTTTCTTACGTTTCGCGCGCGCGCGCGGTGCAGTTATAAAAACGCAGCGGCGAGGTATAAGTACAAAATTATGCACACATTCAGGGCGAAACTGTTTCAGGCTCTCGGCAGATATTACGAAAGCCCAAGCCTTGCTCTCTATGTGTGTGTGCGCGTATATCGAGCGAATATATGCAAAATTGTTTGCCGATACAAGAAAATGCGTATCATTGTCTATAGCTCGCGTCTATGGGAAGCGATTTTTTTCCCCCGATACAGTTGCGCCATATCGCGCCGAGCTTGTAATAAATAAAGCGTTTATCAGATTCGTATGAGTATGCGGCGAAATGAGAGAATATACGAACGGAGCCAGGCTTAAGACACTTTTCGCCAAGTTCGAAGCGTTGCAAAATGGTGATCTCATTTAATTAGGTTCTTAGCACTTCGTTATTAGCATAACGATCATCGGTCACATTGCGATTGTTGTGTATAGCACAATGTTAATTGGCAATCCGGTTTCAACAAATCAATCGGTGCCTATAAGCCTCGTAATTTACGCCGTTCCAATAAAAATATCGTACAGTTATATTACTAATTGTAAGCAGATTTCCCATGCATCGAGAATAACACGTCTTTACGAGCGAAGTGATTTTCGTATAGTTATATCGATGTTTTCCATGCACTTCGCAATAAAAAAAATCGCATACTTTAAATGGGCAACTCACGAATCACCTATAAAATGAATATAACACGTTTATATGCCTCGTGTCGATTGTCATATTTAACTTGCTTTACCCGCGCGAGTACATAAAAATCCAAATCGACATCATGTGTAAAATCAGGCATACGGGCAAATTTGCTATGTCGACGAAATTAGATAACAGCTTAGACGAGTCAAATTGTAGGACATTTTTCATTATTCCATTCATATCTCGCTTTAGTTTCCTCTATTATCCCTTTCGTGCTCGTATATACGATTTTGTTCGCTTCCAAAGGTATATAATATTGATATTCAATACAATGAAAGTGCGCGTAGGTTTTGATTTGATACTTCATTTCAGTTCTGAGGAGCTCGATGTAAAATAACCGCCCATAATATTCATTCGAACAATTTCTAATCCACAATTTATACACTTGTATGCCTAGTATTTATTTTTAATAAGTATTGCATAAATTTTAAATAAACAATCCGCGGATTGAAAAACACGCAGCTTATAATTTTTGCCAGATTATTACGCGTCGGCTTAAACGATCGTTTAACTATAAATAAATTTACCGATTTAGAATTAACTGTTAATGGAATACACTTTTCTAAATGCGCGTCTATAACGCTATACGAATTTTTCGATCTATTCGCGAAACATTTTCAGCCCATTAAGACCCGAAGGAGTCATAAAGGACTCCTCAGCCCAGCAGTGCGCCGAAAAGGAACAATAGACGTCGTGGAGCTACTCCGCAGGCGTATTCCGCATTGCTCATCGATGGCCCGAGCTTTCCATTGCAGCTAATACCTGCACACTTATACACACACATATATATATAGAGAGAGAAGAGGAACGTTAACCGCGCGCAGCTCGTGCACCTTATATACCGATATAACCCGCGCAGCGAGAGACGTCCGCGTCGGTGCAAGGCTGCACCTGCGCACATGTGCACCGCAACTCTCGCCGTCCGTATATATGAAGTCTCTCTCGCATTGAAACGTCGATCGCGCACGAATGCCTCCACGATTGCACCGTAAAACTTATACACGTATATATATATATTGTATAGGCTGGAATCGGCATCGAGTTCCGCGAACATATCGCCCCGCCGCCGCCGCCGTGGAACTTTCTTTTACAAGAGCCGTCGATTTCTTCTTCATTCTTCGGGCGCAGAGAGAGGGAGGGGGGGGGGAAGATGGAAAAATTGGTTCGGGGAAGAAAAATGACTTCACAATGCCGAGGATTATGCTGGGCGAAGTGGAGTGTGACGCGGAAAAACGATATTGTCAGGCCGATGGAACGATCGTTATTTATATATGTATACAAGTATTTGGATTGTGACGATTCGCACTTGAGATGTAAGGATGTTGCGATAAAGGTGTATAAGCGTGTGTGAGTAATGAGATATATCGAACTTTTTGACGTTTCGGGGATCAGGTTTTGTGAAAAAACTTACTTTGAGCGATTGTCTTGGACGGAAGCTGACTCGATCGTAGCTTCAGGGCCAAAAAAGTGGACTGCTTTTAAGATACTGCAGGTGTATGCAAAGATTAAGATGCAGTTTCTGCAGTGGATATTATACCGAACGGGTATATACCGATCGAGAAATGAGGGAAACGAACGACTTTTCTGCGTATGAGAAATTATTTTTCGATTTTTCAGCACATTACGTAATTACATGCAATTTATCATTTGTACTTGGCTTTCTGTTATATGCGCGGCATGAAAGTTATACTTAAAATTTTTATGAATGTTTTATTAATGATTTTTACAGATGCATAATATGTATACTAAAGGATATACAGGTTTATGCGGTGAAAAAGGTTTTTTAATTAAAGCACTTTCGACGTAGGAATTATGTATCTTTGTGATAATCGTTATAGAATTTCTACAAGTTTTCTGAAAGCGGTCAATATTTTAGATGAGAAAAATTAATTACATTTCTAATTCATTATGAAAGGTCATGTACATTTATATGCAAAAGATGGAATCAGTGACAGGTTTTCCATACTTATATTTCAATCATCTTTTCTCATGTAAACTCAGATTCTTCATCCTCCCAATGGACATTCTTAATAGAGATAAGCTAACCGAAAAGAAAAGAAAAGCGAAATACAAAGAAATCTTCATTGTCCAAGTCGGCACGAATGAACATATCCGCAACAACTGGCCGCTATCAACGGAATATAATCGCGTGCGCGGCGAGAGAGGCATTCGTCCGAAAAGCGAGCACCGCGAAAACGTTTCAATGCCGCGATGCGTCGTCCGCGTCCAAACCGCAATAATCCCCGCGCGCATAACTTCAGAGTGCGGGCGCGAAATGAGACGAGGTGGAAAGAATAAAAGAGTCGAGGAAGGCGAAGAAAATAACGAACCGGGGGAAGCAACGAACGAGAGCGAGCCAAGCGTGTATACGCACACACACACATACACACGCACACGTAATAGCCTTCAAGGAAAAGAAAGACGAGGACGTAAAGGCCGAGGCTCCAATAAAGTAATCACGCGAGAGAGTCATTCTGTCTCCCTCTTTCTCTCTCTCTCTCTCTTGGGACAGCTTTCGAAGCGGGAAGTGAAGTTTTTAAAACATCGGCTCCTCACCCAGCCGCCGCAAAAGGTGTATAACCCGGCGGCGAGGGGAGAAGGATATTCGCGCGGCTCTTTGCGCGCGTGCGCCCAAGTGTGTCGTCGCCGTCGTCGATGCGGCTCCGTGTGCTATACGCGCGTGTATATATATATATGTATGCGAAAAATGTTGCTTTTTTCGCGCGACAGTGTCTGTTCGTTTTTTTTTTATTTGGTTTTGCTTCTTCTTCGAATTTCATTGGAGGGCATGAGCGCAGCAACCAGCCAGCGCCCCGTGGAAAGAGTATGAAAAAAAAAAGTCGATGGAAGAGTACATGCAGCGTTCCATGTCGGATCGGTCACACGTCGTCAGCCAAAATTGATTCTTAAGGCTTCTTTGTTACGCAAGTTCGGCGTTTGTAATTTTAAGGCGTTTTTCTTTTCTGGTCTCTATAGAAGCATCACGTCGTGCATGAGTGTTTTGTCAGTTTGACGATTGGATGGATATTCTAGAAAAAAGTTGGATTTCGTGAGAAGGTAGGTTTAAGGATGCGTTAAAATGTGCGAGGAGACGGGGCAAAGTGAAAAATGTAAATTATCGATTGTATTCGGATGAATTTAATGCTTCAGCTTACTTGTTTCGCCTTTTACGACAGTACTTTTTTTTACCAGCTTATTGTAGAGTATTACGGAAGAAACTCCCACCGCATGGCGTAAAAGGCTGATATTTATAAAAAAAGGGGTAAGAAAGTGCAGTATAAAGTTTAAAGAGAACCATACAAAGCAGCATTGCGTTACAGACTCTACAATATTGATATTTACATATTTTTGTACTTTGAAGCGGTCCCGTGCGGTGACTTTCTGTTTACATTTTTTTTTTTACGAAGCGCGCTTTACCTATTTTTTACGAAATATATAATACATAAATCATTTTTGATGGAGTATAACGCAATCAATGAATTATTACTTTATGAAAAAATTGTTTTATTCTAATAACTTCGTAGAAAAAATTTTGTAACTTCGGTCGGCTGCAGTATCATAGCAATTGTAATTTTAATACGTATTTTCGTGGTTCGCAAAAACTGCTACATATTCTACTTTTTTTATAACAAAGTACTTTTTTTGTAAAAACATTAATTAAGTATTGTGGGCTAATTTAAAAAAATATTTGTCTCGAATATTGACTTTTACAATAAGGTACAAATTTTATAATTCAACTGACAATTACTGATACTTTTGATGATTATTTTAATAAGATACGCACGATAATGTTCGATGATAAAAGTTACATAAAAATTTTCATTATTGAAATAACTTTAAACTTTTATATTGCTCTTGTCGTAATATAGGATTGTATAAAACTGAATTATATTTCCAGGATCAGCGCCACCATTATCAAGGTGCACATTAAGCTGAATCCTGAAATTATCACTAAGTAATTTTATGGAAAAACATCGAAAATATATAGGTGATCAATAAATTATTAAATATTCCCTTTTTTTATTGGAATCAAGTGAGCATTTCTGACAACGACCGTGTTTTATCATTTTAATGAGCCAATATATACTGCACCAGTATTATGCTTTACGCACATATAATTATATATTTTTTTGTTTAATAGAGTAAAATGACTCATATTCACTTGGTAGGCTTGCTATATTTAACACATAGGCAAGAGATAAAGTAAATATTCTAGAATTTTTGTTGAATAACAAGAGCAAGAACGATATACATAATTTCAAACGCAGGTCGTTAAGCTTCATGTAAATAATTTTTTTGAATGATTTACGTAATAAAATGCGCCACGAGTAAAGCCAGAATTCGTATCACCCGTGGGACATCGAAAAACGCCTCGACTTTGAGCGCGTCTCATGCCTGAATATAACGGAACCTCCAAACTCTTTGTTCCTTAATAATTATGTTATTAAATTCTTTTTTATCCATTATTCACTTTAAGGGCATAATAATACACTTCCAGTGTAGAAAAGGTCAGTATGGGAGTATAAAATATTAATTGATGATTGATGATATGTTTATAGTCAGAAAAATGTGAACAAAATTAGCTGCAAAGTATCAAGCTCTTTTTCGCTAATGTGATCTTTAGGCGCAGATACGTTAACAATTAATGACTTAATCATTATAATTAAGCTTTGCGAGTCTTGCCCTTGTCGAGCGCCGCGTTTGCAATGTAAAAAAGACGCGCATTTCTTGTGTTTTTCTGACCATTGGTTTTTATGCAAATTTCTGATGGTCTTATAAGAACTGTACCGATCCATTCATTCCAAAGACACTTGTAACAAAATTTCAACAACATACCCATAACAACAAACAAATTCAAAGTTATGAAATATTATTGACTGCGTGTTTTGACACGGAACACTCGGTATAAAGCTTACGGGTGTACAAGGCAAGGCCCGAAGTAAGACGAGAAAAAAAAGGGCGATGCCTGAATATGTAATTCCGGACATCGCACACACACACGCGCACACTGAGCCAGTCGTCGGCCAGTTTCGTATAACGTTGCATGTGCATGCGGCAGGGAAGGTAATGGGAGAGAGAGAGAAACCAACGGTAGGAGGAGCGAAAAGGAATATATAGTAATTCGCGCGTTGCGCCAATAAAGTGGTAGGATCGACCACCGCCAGACGCGACGAGTCCTTTATTAAGGAAATTTTGCGGATTATTATACACCCGCGGCGGTATTACGTATAACGAGCCCCTCTCGCTGCTAATTACTTTCGCTCGATCTGATGTATACAGTTCGCGTATGTGGATGTGTATGCAGGAAGGGGATTTAATTGAATTTAAGGGCGAGCCTAATTTAATTTGAATGTTTCTTTGGGCCTCGACGAGACCTTTTTACGTTGGGTCTATCCCGAGTTTCGGGATCGCATTTGCGTACGGAGATGTATATATATTTTATCGCGAATGTTATTCTTACTGTCTTATACTCTGACACGCGTTTATTTTACGTGTCGCGAAGGTTGCGATGAATTTTTCTCTCGCTCGCGATGCAGCTTTAATTCGTGAATGGTGTACACAGCGACGATGTCGAATTAATTATTGTAATTATTTATAGCGGTCGGGTGTGTATGTACCGCGGAAAAGAAATGCCCAGTACTTTTTCACGAAGGGTTTTGATTGAATTTTCGCGCGCTCTCGGGCTTATTGGTCTTGATTCTTTTATGATGAATACCATGTGATATACGATTTGTAGTGTCGGTTGTGCGCGCGGCTTCGAAACAGAGTCGAGAGAGCATATATATATTTTTTAATTCTTTGGGCGTCGTACCCCGTGTTATAAGGCGTCAATTAATATTTCAAATTTATTGGACGCGATTTTTAAGGTGTGAGAGAAAAAGTTAATTGAGTTTCTTTACATTTAATTTATATTTTTTTTTATAAGGTGCGGAAGGATTGCTCGTGTGTATTTTACACCGCGGGAAGTTGAAAAATCGCAAATGCGGGCGAAATTTTTTTTACGGCTATTTGTATTAGGCGAATACGATGAAGTATCTGAGATCTGCGGACGCTGTCCCGAAGCACTGGCCTTTAATGAACGACAAAAAAAAGCAATTATAAATGTTAAATGCCGGCGGTTGAAGTCGGATAGAACAAGTTGCTTAAGTATTTAGAACAGCAGATATTGCGGTTTCGAAAACTTTACATATCATTTTACTTTCAATATGTATTAGAATTATTATGAATAGAACTTGATTTACCTGGTAGAAATGATAACGAGTTTTCAGCCAGTTTTTAAAATATTCACCTGTTGATGCCAATCGCTACCCGATACTAGATACCGTTATACCATCCAACTGAACTCGTTAAGCTTTCGCCGGGATTATCAGTCCGTACCTTGAATTGGGAATTAAAAAAATATATTTGCATAAGTTCTATTCAACGCGATTTAAAAAAAATCGAACATTAATAAATCGACAACTGTTCGCGAGTAATAAGGCAATGAATATATATTGTCTTTTGTATTATAAAATTAAGTAGGTACTTCTTTTTTATTCCATTGACTCATCATTGTATAATAATTATATCAATTACTTCCTTTCTAAAGAGTTATCATTTTCTTATTAAAGTATACAATTAAAGTAATTGCTCGATGCCACGATGAATTTTAATGTTGTAAAATAAGTCGTATAAATAAGGTAAATATGAATACATAATTGACAAGATTCTGGGTCGATAACAGTTTTATAAGAAAAAGTTTATTTTATCGATTTCCTATTAGTATTTGAATGAATACTTATCGTCCGCAATGTACACCGCAGTATAAATAATCCAGTAATGACAGATTAAATAAAGTGAAACTACATGCACGTAGTGTCTACAATATGTTTATTAGTTTACGATTCAAATCACGAAATGCTTACGTGTGCAAAATCACGTTAGTATCTGTAGCGAATCAATAATGAAAGAATTTGAGGTAAGAAAAAAAAAACTTGTACAACTAAAGATTCTTCACATTCGTAATAAATTATGAGATAGAATGTGATATGCCTTAGTACAACACTGTAAATCACGAAAATGTTTTAAATCTGCTGATCTGACGTCATGGTACATTTTAAAATGATGATTATTATCTTTTTCCCTTTATCGAAGTCGAAACGACATGGAAACTTAATTTTAATATCAATTCAGCTGTATAAAAGTTGATACTTTGAGAAAATCCAGTTTTTCACGTCAAATGATATTTAAACAAAATTATTCATATTTTAATATATGCAAATGTGAATGTTGAATGGAGATAAAATCTGTTTCGTTACGTCGGCAGAACTGATACATTGTATCACTAATAATAATAATATCGTGAGCTTTCATGCAAGATGCATTCGTAATAATAATTGAGGGCTTCGATAAAGAAAAAATTGTTCGATACAAGATGCAATTTCTGTGCAAGTCAAAGGATATCAATCATATCAATAGCTATTACGCAACGTCTGAAATTTACATAAGCACTCGTGAAAAATTTAATCGCCCAAAAATGCATCATCGAGAAACACACAATCGAACCACGAAAACCCGCTAATTTCCTACTCTTATCGCATGGCTCAAAGCGCAGACATTATTTTCGCTTGCTCGCATTCGCACACATTTTACGTCGGGCGCGAAAACAGCCAAAAAAAAAAAAAAATAAGAAAGGAAATTTAAATGAGATTGAAGAAGGGATCCCCCGTGGCGCGCAAAGAGTGACAAATGTTTATGGTATAATTCACGCGCGAGAGGCTTGCATTCGCATCGCATACGCGGATACCTCGAGTATACACACACATATACACACGCTGCAAAGACAAAGACAAACAGCTCGCTCGGTGTGCGCAGTGAGCTCACAGATATCCAAAATCACAAGTGACAACTGTAAAAAGTGTAAATCATTTTAATTTCGTCGAGCGCACGCGCGCGACACTCACGGAGAATGAAGAAGAGAAATGTGCTGGGATGCAAAAGACGCGTGGGTCGGCCGATACGTTATGAAAAATATTACCCGCGCCTCGCTTTTTTTTTCCGCTTCGAACTCTATTTTTGGTTATCGGTTATTTAATCGGATCGCGCGGAACCAGCTGTCCTGCTTTTTATTAAACTTACTGAAAATTATTGCGGAACGAAAATAGAGTTTATGGTTCCGGTTTTTTGTTGTTTTTTTTTTGCAGAAGGGAAGTTGTATTTTTGCAGTGTTTAAATAACGGTTAAATCTGAATGGTTTTTGATTGGTCGATTGTATTTTGTGGCACATTTAATTCGGAAAACTACCTATAATCTAGAAATTTTGTGCATACACCTTGCGATTAGTCTAAAAGAATTATTGAGCATAATTTTAAGCTGGATGTAAAATAACGCGGAAATGTCGAAGTGTATAGAAACAAGCCGCAGCATTGGCAAATCACTATTTAATCCTGCAAAATCGCTATAAAATTTGGAGGAGAAATTTTTAAGAGAACTAAAAGAACATTGAATCGCAGAAATGTTGTTGCAATAAATACAAACCGATTTGGGTATATAATCAAAAGTAAGACGAATAAAAAGAAAGAAAAAAGATAAAGTATTCGGAGAAACACAACAGTTTTATAGCTTTATAAAAGTCAGATTCAGACTTTTTTTATAACAGATTTCAAGTTCATCCACTTTAATAAATGACTACAGATCTTTTTTTTTTCAAATAATAATATTTTTTCATTTATAATATAAGAAATAACTACGAGATAATACGCAAAATAAGAAAATATTTAACATCACTTTTACTTTTACAATTTTGGAATTTTATTAATTTTTGGAAGGCCAGTGTGTCAATGAATTAAAAATATTTTTTTAAAGTATGTTTCAAATTACAGTCAAGATAAATGAAATTAAATGCCATAAAGTAATAAAATTTTTCCAACAGGCGAAATTAGTTTTTTGAATGAATGTTCAATATTTAAATTCATTGAATAAAAGATTAATTATGCGAAAATGCGAATTTGTTATGTTTTCAAAAGATAAAAAAACTTGTCAAAATGAAAAATGCAACTTGATTCAGATTAGATATAATACAATTTTTTAAATGTAATACATAATATTAATTGTAAAACATATATTTGTTAGCTGTACGGCTAGTTTCTTATCTTTTCATTTATACGAATCAGTGATAACGCAAAATAAAATGCAAGGAAATTCATACTATCTTAGCAGCGCTGTTCCCAATCCTTTTCAAATTCCGCAAACTAAATAAGGTCGTAGTAAAACTCTCATTTCATCGGATTAAAAATTAATTTGTAACATCAGAAAATAATCTTAACGATTACAGTTAAACAGTGTACGAATGTTTAAGATACGTAAATGACATTTTTACATTACAAAGTTGCAAGCTTGTTAAGTATATCCTTTACTGCGGTGCGCGGCTAATTTTCGTAAATGCAGTCTGAATGTGAATTCAATGGGATTATCTGAGAATTGCTGCACTTTCAGATTTGATACAATGCGTAAAACCGAATTATAAAAGTATAAAAAATTAAATTAAATTAGTACGAAGTAAGAGAGGCGATAAGGTGAACGCGTATGATGGCATTTTTCCTATCAACAGACTCCCTCAATCGTGTCAAATTAGTTTTCATGTCGTACAATGCAATAAATAATTATTTTAATCCAGATACATATTAATGCATCGCTAAAGAAAATTTTATTCGTCCTTGCATAACAATCCATTAAAAAAATCACGGCCAAATTATTAAATCCACACGTAAAGTAATTTCCTTTTTTCGCTGCATGTATAGTGAAATCATTAAAGCAAAATAATTATCTTGTTCTTTCAGCGATTAAATATCGTGATCGAACTTGTGTTCCGGATCTATGCAAGGCACTTAAATGCCCGCTATACAAAAACTGCCACGGTTAAATCACAATCGATATAAAGCGAACGCATTTTTACAAGTTACGCCGCAAAAAGAGAAGTACTTCAAAATCTGACAAATCTCCTTTTGTTCACTTTTTCATCGATAGCCTGGTATACAGGTCCACGAGGTAATTTTTTAACTTTGCCGACACATCGGTTCTACATCCCAGTGCGTACAAACCCACGAACAGCCAATATCTGTTGTATATACACCGAAGCGTGGTGGGAAGGGGTGGTGGGGATAGACAAAAAAAACCTGCGCGGCAAAGGTTGTCGACCAGTGAAATTCTTGCATGACAACGCTAGACCTCGGGTCTCTCTCTCTCTCTGGTTCTCGGTCTCCCGCGCCCCAGACAAAGAACACGTTTTCGAAGCTCGGAAGATCTTTTAACGCCGGGTCTATATACAGCGACGCGTTAGCCAGCCGTAGAGGATTGGACCCTCATGTATAAGGCGCTCTCTCGGGATCACCGCACATTTATTCCTTCAACCGCGCGCCAGGGACGAACGACCTGTTCGTCTCTTTTTTTCAAGACGAGTTCCAAAATCGGATCAACGATCACATTACCACGAAAAAAGCCAAGCTTTTTTGGACCGGTGGTAAGCTACTGGGAAGTTATACGAATCGGTGGAGGCTGCTGTGGTTGGGCGGGTATATAGAAGGTTGTTCCCGATTGGAGTAATGGCCGATTCGCCGCAATAAAATATTGCGTATGCCGCGTACACGGCGATCGAAAAGGATCGTTCGGGGTCGCTATTTTTATCCACCGACGTAAGTCGATAAAAGGATAAATCACGGGGCAAATTCGCGAAGAGGCAAATTTGCGGACGGTTGGCAATAGGATCGGCCAATGAAACAATCTAAAGCAAGCGAAGAGGCTTGCGACAAAAGGGAGCGAAAACGCCATCATGTAAAGTAAGCGAAAAGGCTTACTACAAAAGCGAGCGAAAAGGCCGCAACATAAAACAAGCAAAAAGCTTATATGTATATGTAACCG